>CABFOV010004378.1:0-12983 GCA_902141375.1 Timema poppense | reverse complement strand
GGGGGGTCCCTAAATGGTTTTCCACTCTCCCTCCACGCAAATGCGGGTTCACTTCCTCTGCATTCAACCTTCCTAATTCCTAGCCCATTAGCGTAATTAGTACTTAAAGCGTATAACCCGAACGGGTAGTAAGACGCGGTGCTAAACAATAATAAATAATAATAATAATAAAATTCAGATAGCCCTAATAAGTAATAAGATGTGCTGCATAGAAAAAAACTGGTTGGGACATTAATCAGTTGCAGGATAGTGGTAGTTCTAAGTATATTACTATCAAGTCATTTGTGTTTGATTTATTGAAACTCCCTATCGGAAACTCTCACCTGGCATAATACTGCTGCCTGGCTCGTTTTCCGGCAGACTGAGCTCAGCGAGTCCGCAGCGAGGACCAGAAGCCAGCAGTCTGATGTCATTGCCAATCTTCATGAGACTGACTGCCAACACATTTAGAGCTCCGGAGACCTCTACCAATGTATCATGGCACGCCAGGGCTTCAAACTTGTTGGGGGCTGTCACGAAGGGTAGACCTAGGATGTATCAACATAACACTCAAATCTGTGTAGTAGGGGACAGCTTTTCCTACACCGGTGACTGTGTGGTCCAAGATGTTATCGGTCTTGGTATTGACAGGTATGTCAGCTATGCTATGTGCTCAATATTGACCGTGTGTAAGGAATCAAATAGACAAATAACTAGGATTTGAATGAATGTGAAGTTATGTAGTAACAAATATTAATTATTTATTAATATTTATATTTTACATATAAAATAAAAAATGTATGATATTCCTAAAGCCAAAATAAAAAAGGGAAAATATCCATAAAAATGTCTAAAAAAACCCAATATCTTTTAAGATCCTATCTTTTATTTAGGGATGGGCCCCCGAACCCTTAAAGATATTCAAGATTCAAGGATGCAAGAAAATTGCACAGATTCGAGACTCAAATCTTTAAAAAAAAATTATTTTTTTCAATTTCTAAAGTTAAATTTGTCTTTGAGCTTTAATACCGCTTATTGGTGGTTTAGAACCAATTATAAACATAGGATGAACTTAACAACCAGACCCCAGACCAGTAATCTAACATTTAACTGAATGTATGAATGCTTTAATCAATTAATTATAAGAAATAATATTAACATTTAGTTACTATTTGTATTTTATATTATTATGTTATATTTATATTTCTTCTTATGTTCATGATTTTTTCCAAAATTTGGATTTGAGATTCAAATGTAAATTGAAGATTCGGATTCATAAAATAGTGTATTCGACCCAACTCTTGTTTTATTAAAATGCAAATGTGCATTAAAAAAAGTGAACTAACCTATATACAAGATGAGTTTTAACTCATGCTGAAAAAGCCAGAAACATATTCCTTACTAAAAACTAGGAATAAAATGTGTATCAATATTTGTTTGCTCTGAAGTCATTATTAAGGGAGCAATGAGCCCTTGAAAATCATGCATTTAAGACTAACAACAAATTTATAACAATGTAACAAATGAGTAGAACAGTAACTGAAGAGAAGTATGTACTTTTATTACTCAATGTACAGAAGGTAGGTAACCCTTCAACAGTCCTTGTGCAAACATTCACGTTTTATCTTAGCAGATGTTCAAATTGCCGGCCACCAACATCCAAACAGCATCGACATTGTCAGAGCATGGACTGTTGCACTCTTTGAAACATACCAGGTGTGTTTCTGATACTGGCCCCAGGTCTGGGGAGCGTACTGGCCATGGAACAGGCCCTTAGTGGTTGCATGAAAGGGTGAAAGCATTGGATTTTCAATGGATCATTGCTCCCTTAGTAATGACTTTAGACCAAAACTTTATATACATTTTCTTACTAGTTTTTCATAAGCTTCTAGCTTTTATAATATAGGTTAACACTCATCCGGCATAATTCATTATTTTTTGTTTCTGTTTTATTAGAGATGATTAGTCATATATATACACTTTATCTTTGAAATAAGTCTTGAATATATCCAAATTCCATATGATATTGGGAGGAGTAAGTTTTATTAGACAAACATGTTTCATCCAATGAGTAGAATGTGGTATCATAAGGAGGTGTTCCATTATGGAATAAGATTGAGGAGTGGGAGAGGGACTCTGAAAGTTATTCTGATAAGTAGAAGCTAAGTGAGTTAGTGCGCTTGAGCAGGCAGAAGGAAGGAGAAGCGTCTCGGCAAGTGAGCAGGCGTGGGCGTGCGTTGTAAGCGCTTGGTTTATTCCCCGAGGGAGATGTTGTCTAACGTGGGAGCTGGACAGTGGATCATCAACCTTCCGATACCCAGCTGTCATAATGTTTGAGAGGGGTTGGTTACAAGGGTTGTGCAAGGGTTCAGCAATTCTTGGCCCCTCAGGGATGGACAATGAGGTGTTTGAAGCAGTGGTTGTCCTTGCAAAAGAGTCACCAGTAGGTAGAAATAAAGGGGGAATTACAATGTCCTCTCTTAAGTGCTAAATTTTTTTTAATATCATCAAAACACTAAGTTATTTTTCTTTTGTTTACTTCAACATGTTTTATTTTAAACACTGGCTAGACAAGAGCCTTAAAGGTTGGATTTATAATGTGTACAAAAATTTGCCAATTTTTAATTCTTACATATTATTTTTGTCAGTCAATATGTTACTATAAAATGTTGTATTCTTTTAAATAAATTTTATACTAATTTTGAGATTTGTCAGAAACCTTACCTGTAATTTTGGCAATTTCTGCAGCACATTTTTCCGCAAACCCTATCCTTGTGTTGAGCCCTGTGCCAACGGCGGTGCCGCCAAGTGCCAACTCATACAGGCGCGGCAAGGTGGCACAAACACGGTCAATGCCATTCTTTACCTGAGCGGCATAGCCACTGAACTCTTGACCCAGAGTAAGTGGAACAGCATCCATGAGGTGGGTGCGACCAATCTTTATAATTGGTTCAAACTCTTTGGCTTTGCAATCCAGCGCCTTGTGGAGCAAACCCAAGCCTACAAGGTTAAAACAAAACATGTAAGAGGAAGAGAGGAAATGTGGGAATGAGATATAATCGCTTTAGAGGTGTGGGGAAAGTAAGATTAAAGGAAATGAAACAAGTAGAATTGTGAAAAAAAAAACATTTTAAAATCTGAAAAATAAGATTTTTGAGACAAAATAACTACATAAATACCCTTATGGAGTACACAACAAAATGTACATATAGCGCAAAAAACAGCAACTATGTACTTAATCCATCCACCACTTTATCCTTGCATATTCCTTTCACTTCAACATCATCCAACACCGAGTCATACATGCTCTTTTATTCTTAAAACTCTTAATGTTTCTCTTTTTAAAATATTCATCCTCAACATTTAATCATGTCTTACATGGCTTACCCCTTCCTTTTGATCCACAAAATCTACCTTCATATTTTTGCTTTGTCACTTGATCCACACTCATCCTCTAAACATGCCCAAACCAAAGTAAGATGCATTTTTCACATTTATCTATTGAATTTCCTCTCACACCGCAATCCTTCAGCCCCAATTCATTACCGACTCTGTCCGTACAATTTTTTCCACATACATTTCTTGTAAATCTCATTCCAACCGCATTCACTTTGCTCCTGAGTTTCTAATTACAAACCAATGCTTCACATCCATAAAACAATGTTGGTGTCAGCAAACTTTTATTTACTGCCATCTTTGCCTCTTTCGATACAACTAAAATCTTTGCCATATTCCATATACATTCAACTACTCTCTGAGATGCATTCACCTATCTGTCAATTTCACCATATATTCTTCCAATTTTACAAAACATTCTGCTCAGATACAAAAAATTGTTCACTAATTATATTATTAGTATTATTATTATTATTAGCACCGCGTCTTACTACCCGTTCGGGTTATACGCACTTACGCTAATGTGTAATGGTTGGTAGGGTGATTGTGAGATGAAATGGAGGACCTACAGTTTAACGTGGAATCCGAACCACGGTGGAGGCCTGGCATTCAATTCAATAAAAACTGTAGAAATACTTTCGCTCCCTTTGGCCACAACATAAAATTAAAGGTTGAAGTCAGATGAATTAAAAAAAAAAATTGGAGATGACAGGATTTGAACACACCAACTCTAGATTATGAGAATGTCACTCTACCGACTTAGTCAAATTGACAGTTAATAAATTTAAATTTTTTTTTAAATATATTATTATATGTTCATCCAAACAAATGTTTTTATGGAAGGATTGAATAAAGTGTCAAAATCAATCATATTTTTTTCTTCTGTAAACCTATTATGTACAATGGTAGGTTTGGTTTATTTCAACAAAATCACTTTCAGAATGTTGCAACCCAAGAGGGGGATGGTATCCATTTTGTTATATTATGCTCTACTCGACAGACAAGCCCTGTCTCCCACAGTATGAGGCTGGCGAGTAGAATTTGCTCTCTATTCAATCATGTGAGGTCAGTTCTTGCAGCACAAAAGTTTCAAAATTAGGGGTTTGCGAGTTTGTGTATGAGATGAGAGAAATACGATAGCGAATCGCTACTCGCACGTTTCAAAATTAGGGGACCTGGGAACATTCGGCCAAGTAAAGACGTTCAACGCCTGTACCAGGGAACGTTTAGACAAACAAAGATGTTGTTCCATGTGCCAGGGAGAGTGTTAACAACTTTAAACAACTCAGTCCAGTTAATTTAGCTCCTTATAATAATAATAATAATAATAATAATAATAATATTTAGCACCGTGTCTTACTACCCATTCGGGTTATACGCTTTAAGTACTAATTACTCTAATTGATTAGGAATTGGGAAGGTTGAATTAGAGGAAGAGAACCCACATTTGCGTGGAGGGAGAGTGGAAAACCATTTTAGGAAAAACCACCCCCAGTTCACCCGACCGAGATTCGTACCTCGATCTCCCCGTCCTCAGCAGTCGAGCTCAACACGACAAGCGCGTTAGTCAACTACGCCACCGAGGCGGGTTTTTAACCATAAAAGTGCTCAGAGTACTCCCTTCATTGGTCTTATATTGTTTTCAACATATTCTTTCTGAACACCAAAGGTCTTTCCTTGCACTCCTTGTTTCATTCTCTTTACCCACTTTCAGAACAGCTTCTTGTTCCCTTCAAAAGCACATTGCATTCTTTCGTCTTCTTTTAATAATTTCGATAAGTAGTAATGTACAGTCATATCAAATAAAATAAGTTGCACTTGGGTTAACATTCAGGCAGAGTAGTTTCTATAAATTTTATTTTGAAAACAAAGATTTTATCAATTAATTGTTTTTCCTTTTCTTTAACAATTAAAAATATACTTCAAGGTAAAAATCAAAACTAAATGCCCGTGTTAGTGGGGTGTAAATATCTTTTTAACCAAGGCAATGTGCAATTTTACCTGGCAATAGTGTGGTATGTATTTCTCGAGCCACAGCTATGTGCATTGCTGTAGGAAAGGTGTCATTAGAACTTTGACTTTTGTTAACATGATCATTTGGATGAACTGGTGTTTTTGAACCCAGTTTTCCACCAAGAATCTCTATTGCTCTGTTGCTGATAACCTGTACACAAATTAAAACAAAAAACAAAATAAATCTCTTTCTCAAAAATAACTTAAATCTGAACGAAAGCTAAAGAAAATATATTATTTTACACATAAACCATATTGATAAACACAATTATTCAATAACTTGCTAAATACAATAAATTATAAGCAATTTAGTTACTCTAAGATTATTTTCAAATTTTTACATTTAAATTAAGTGACGATTCCAAATAACTATGTTGTAAGAAGAATTTTTAAAGCCTCACCTCGTTGGTGTTCATGTTAGTTTGTGTGCCGGAACCAGTCTGCCAGATGACCAGCGGGAAGTGATCTTTATACAGTTTACCACAGATTACATCATCACATGCCTGACAGATTGCGTCCGCCAGTTTTGGTTCGAGCCCAAACTCCTTATTGATTGTTGCTGCGGCCTTCTTCAGGATACCCATCGAGGTGATAATGGGAAACTGAACACAACACACAGTGCTGTTACGAACAATATATGTGCACTACTGTATTACAGGCTTAGGTCATGGCACAGCTCGGCAATGGATTTGAGAGATGTAGTTTCCGCTCTGGCTATGGCTCACCGGTAAGGGAGGAAATTGTTTGTTTTAAGGACTTAAATCTGTACTGTCTGAGGCAGTTGCACTCTTACAAACTTGGGTTCGAACATGCATTCATCTAGGGCAGTTTGTGTTTTGTTCACTATAATGTCTGTATCATATATCACATCAAACCAAAGATAACAACTTGAGATAAAAGCTGAATTGAAGATATTGATGTGCATTGAAGTTAATAAAACACTCCATCCAAGTTATATTCTTCTTCTATGTACAATTTCAATCGCTATAAAGATCCCCAAACTCAGAGTGACCCAGGTACAGGCGAGCCTACAAGAATCTACACTATCCAGAGGTTACCATGAGCCCTAATCAACACCAGGGAACAGGGGTTCTGATGGTAACCAGCAGCGACATCGAGACCGTGCCCGCAATAAAGTTTCTTGGAAAAGTAATCTACCGTAAGTAAAATTAATGTTCTAAGCTGAAATGAATAGTTGTGACTTGTATAGGAAAAATCCATGGAAGCTCCAACTAATGTTCATGTTTAATTTCTTCCTTAAATCTACTGTATAATATTGATGTATCAAAGATAGTATATTTTAGTCGGAGAATGAGTTCAATATGTAGCCTAGTTATTTGCCCATGTTATTACGGACAGATTGCTTGTGCAAGAAATTATTTGCCCGAGTTATTACGGGCATGTTGAATCTTGCACTATAAAAATATACTAGCCTGAGATATTTCATTAACAAAATGTACATGAAAAGATTGCTCAATAACAATAAAATAAAGTCATTGCAGATTTATATACTAATTACAGTTTATAACCAACAGACCTTAACTTGGCTTGTGTTCCTTGTAATCTTTTGCCACTATTTTGATATTTAATTTAGATAATTTAAAATGTTTGAAGAAAGTGATGAAGAGTTTAGTGACTTGGATGAAATCGATGTTGATGTCTTGAGTAGTGATATAAATATATCCGAGGTGCCCAGTATTTTAGAAAATGGCTCTATTGACTTGTCTGTAGCCCGACAGTGGTGTAAACATAACAGTGCAGCTTCCCGAGTGTACAACCAGATTTCAGTTTCAAGGAGCTTCATCTCCAGGAGATTTTGGATATGTGTGTGTGTATATACTTTTGGGAAATTTGTGGAGAAATATTCATATAATAAAATAAAATAATGTTATTTTTAAATTATCATTAAGTCAACAAATATTTTTAATCTAAAAATTAAGATTATAATGAATGCTTTACATATTTCTCCAAAAATTCCAGGAAAAATACAGATTTTTTTTTAAAAATAAATTCCTTTAATTAAGTTTAAGACATTAAAATACAAAAGAAAATAAAGATATTTTATGAGCCCCAAATTCATAAAAATTGTGACACAAAATACCTGCCAGCGAGGAGGTTAAGTTAACACTTATTTCATTCTCCTATTAAATATTTGTTCTAGTTTTTAAATAACTTGACAAAAATTAGCCTATTATGATGCCCACCACTAGACTCGTGGATTTAATTGTGGCCCTCGGGTACTTAAGATGGATATCCCTGAGGTATACCATAGTGGAATAATGCCAGGTAAGCTCGCTACCTTATAGGACAGAAGAATAATACACGATTAATACATTCACATAAAAAGTGTATGTAAGTTAGATGTTCTATATCTTTTTAAGTTCTTACCTACGTTTATTTATAATCAGTTGCCATAGTTTAATTTTAGATGTTTGGATACGACCTTTAAAAAATTATGGATTTTCTTTTCGTTTTTGAAGTAAATAGAGTAAACAATGAAACCATAATAAGTTGTGGACCCATCTTACCGGCATTCTCTCAGTGTCTACACCAATGGGGAAGTTGTTTATTGAGCGGACAGTTTGTGAGCCATAGTACTTGTCAGCTGGAACCTTTACTTCCCCCATGGTATCTTTCTCAATCCTGAAGTCTCCATCTTGTTCCTGACAACACAAATATCACAACTATCGGCAATTTTACAAAATAATGTACTGTTCATAAGAGAAATAAAAAATCTTTGAAACTATTTTATAAGACACAAAAGTCTCATTGCTAGTACATTTTGATTTAGAAAGTCATTAGAAAGTCAAACACAATCATTATTTTACAGAACCATATTTATATCAGATATTTTTAAAAGGCTAGTTATTTAACGGCTCATTCTTTTGTCATAACTTATGGAAGAAAAAAAAAGTAACAAAAACTTAGTCACAGTGTCTGCTTGGATGCTTGCCTAAGCACAAACTAGCCCTTGTTCTAGCTGTTGGGCAGTCCGGTCCTGCGTTTGACCTCAAGTTATGTAAATATTTATTGCTTTTCTAATTAGTTAGGGGACATGTCATCAGTTTTGTGTGAACAAAACCAAATATGTAATGATCATCTTAATGCTGCTTCTTTAGAAAGTCAACACATCGTGTTCCATCATTTAACGGCTTCATGATTATGGTACAATAACATGAGTACTGAAACATGTCGGCCAATTAAGATTCCAGAAATCTACATCATGAACTGGAACACCTAAAGGAGTAACAGGACCGTCAATCGGATAAGATGTCGATAAATTAAAATGATTTTTAAGAAAAATGTGGGTATAGTAACGTTTATACAATAAACTAAATTATAAAACCTTTGAATAGATATGTTTACAATATTTTATACTTTTAAATTTTTCTTTTAATAAGTTTTATTTATCATTCTTATTAAAACTAGTCTGATAATTGTTTGTTTAATATATTGTGAATATTAGTTTGACCAATTTGACTCCTATAATGAACAAATATTAAGCCAAGGTAAATATCTTAAATATACAAAGTGTGTTATAAAAGAAAAAACAGATATACCTAGAGTACAAACAACTTGTATAGGGTTTCAATTATAATGAAATTTATTTTCAATATTCAATTTTATAAATTAAATAATTTGAACACATATCTTTGCAATTTGTAAATGACAATGTCTAGGTCTTAACATATATTTTATTTTTCTACTAGGTTTAGTTTTTTGAATGCATGGATAGTGTGGAATCAAGTATGGAAAAAGCACAGACTCTAGAGAAGGATCTGGAAAATATATTAACTAGAACAGTAATCAGTAAACAACAGCATATAGACCTTATAACCAATGTTTTTAGGATTAATTGATTTCAATAAAGAGCGATTGTATTTGAATTCTTAATTTGTTTGTCACTAACCCACTACTTTTGGATTTAAAAAAAAAATCTGTTTCACTGAACTTCTGACATAGTAAACAAAATATCTGAGTCTGTGGAGGTTCATTATAACTGTATTTTGTTTACTGTCTAATTTGATTGCCAGATAAAACCTCATATCCATAGGTAAATAAGGAATACATCCATTAGCAAATAATAATTTGGTTTAGTTAGTTGTTTCATATTCACATTAATAAGTAGACCTAATGTTTCTTTGACAAATAAAAATTACACATAGATAAGGATTTGATTTAATCTCCGAGTACCATTTAGGAAACCATATAATCATTCCAATAGATATTAAACTCATTTACTACAAACCCTTTAATAAATATTTGAACTAAGCCTAATGTCTGATTGACACTATCTCAGTTGCCTAGGCAGCCTCCTTAAAGCAAAATACCCTTTCCAATGATCTGTACAAATTAAGTTACATACAGAACAGCTAAAATAATAGTGTTTTATCAATGACTAATTTAAATTCTGTCATTGATATTTTAGGGCCAAAAATTAATTTGTTTATAATGAAAACCATCCCAAACTTCCATAAGCCTAAAAATATTATGTTTGAGTGAGTTGAGATTTTAATGTTTTTATAAAATATATTGATAAAATCTGTTAGGTAGGGATAACTGAGCACAAGGTACTAAAATAGTTTGGAATAGTCTGTAAAGAGGGTAGTATTCTTTACATTCTTATGTTGTTTCATGACTTAATTTTTTTTACCATGTATATATATTTATTTTTTTACCATGTGTGTATATATATAATCCCAGAATGTTCATAATATTATGTTATTGCCAAATGGAAGATCATGTCTCTCAATATTAATAACCTATTCTGCACTTAAGATACCTTTTTACCTATTGGCCTAGCCTCTGGAATAATTTTAAAATAGGCCTATTAATTTTGTTTATCAATGGAAATTTGCTTTTATGTGTGTATGGATGGTAAAAATGTTAAATTTCCCATATGATGGTAAAAATGAAATAACCTTGCCCATTTTTGTATATTCCAAAATATACTCTTAAAAGTTCCATGTATAGTACTATTCCATTCCTTTAGAAGTTATTCTGTGATATAGATGAGCTAGTTTTTATTTTCTTATTTTTTGAAATTTACAAAATAAGCCTATATTGGTTGGGATCACAATATTCTTGTGTTTTATCATGATAAAAAATATATTTTATTAATGTAGAAAAAGTATAATGTACTCTCGCTATAGGTGTTTTTATTTAATTCATCTACCATAGTAGCATAAACAAATGAAACACTTAGTGAGACACAACAATAAATCACACGAATGTGTCAAGTTCATTTGTAGTTTGGTATCATCTAGAAAATTATTTCATTTTCTGACATAAGGAATATCAAAGTTTTACCACGATTTATTTAAAGGCAACAAGAAATTGTATAAATGTTCAGCAGTGGCAAACATCAAAAATTAGTATATATTTAAAATTCAAACATTTTATTTTGGTTAAAAATAGCTAGCCTATAATTACATAAATGTATCAGTGCTATTATTATAAAGTTAGGTTAGTGCTCTAAACTAATTTGCATACGAACCATTTTTGATGAACTAGAGCTGCTGTAAAATTTAAGTCTTGAGGAACGTTGTACCAAACGTAGCTCCACGGCTCCTCGTCCTATGCGGAGGAATGGATTAACAGAAGTTGCCATAGTTGATTTTCAGGTTCTTGTTTACGAACAGATGGGGGAGATCGTGTTGCCAAGGTCCAAAGTCAGGTCAGGAGCATAGACAAAAATATAGTCAGGGGACCGTTCCATTTAGTGGCGCAGCCTTACGGCGTTTGTTTGAGCGATAAGCAGACGACTTTTAATTGAAAAGTTAATACAACACAACACAACAGTATATTTTTACATAACAAACCTAGATAAAATATTATGTAATATTGTAGGTTAAATATAATTAAAAATTTATAAATATTCATACTATAGTAGTTATAATATATAAAGGTAAATATATTAAAACAAAAGAATATCCGAATAGCAAAGTTACAATTTAAATAACTATTTCAATTTTATAGGGTGGTATTGCTGCTGAATTCACAAGCAGCCGACCAATATTATCTTTTTTTGGCTGTGAATGGAAATTATTTTGAAATTGTGGGATGCTAATTTAATGGGTAAGTGTAGTAATTTGATAATTTTTATATCCATACTAAACACAATTGACTATTCGAAAATATATTTTGGTGTTTGGTCAATATTAATAAAATTTGAATGATAAAACCATGACCATAAACTGTTTTCTGCCTGTATTAGTGTCCTTCATTCTTAAAAAAAAAAAAATCTAACCCAGCTTAAAAGCTCTCCGACCTGTTTTATCATAGCTTAAGCTTTTGTTATCATGTTGATAGTTTAAATTATGACTTGAGACCTGTAAGTTACTTTGCATAATATTTTACTAATTTACTACCAATTTAAAATGTTTAACAGAGTTTTATTTTATCACCCATTTGGGACTCATTTCCTCTCTAATGTATTTTGTATGTTTTATGTTTAAATTTGAACCAAGGGGATAATACGGGGGTGGCTGGTGTATATTATAAACAAATGGAAATACTATTGTAGCACTTTACTTAGAGGTCTACAAACCTTTATGAAACCAATCTGGGAGTAAAGGGTGCAAACAGATCAACTTTAATATAAGTTACCTAGGTCTTTTAGGTGGGTGTAGGATTCAGACTGATTTGCTTAAGGTCCAACCAACAATTCAATTTGGGAGTCTATTTGTCTAAAGACATAGATAAAACAAGGCAGCCAACTTTTAGGATCAAAATCCATATTTCACACACTTTTTTTTATTGAAATGGGTCAATCATACTTCATATTTAAAATTTATTGGCTACCATTATATAAATATGATCCAGACAATTGCTCTATAATCACGATAACTTTTGATAGCATATGCTAAGTTAACCTTGAAACAGCAAGATTTATCTCAGCCATGTTAATGTGATAAAAAAAAATAAAACACTACTACATAACTTGGTAAAATGAAATAAACTATTTAAATTTGATTTATTTTAACATTTTCCAGTCTCACCTAACCTAAGATATCCAAAGGTTTTTAATTATCTAGCGGGTAGAATTGGACGGAGGGGATGCACCCACATAAGTATGGGTATTAAAATCACCCTGTCAGAATTCAAACACTTATGTCTTATTGTTCAAATATATTTTGAAAATACTCCTAGCAAACATGATTACAATACCACTTTGCTAGAATAAAAGTTTATTAGGCTATTTTGTAGTAACTTTTAAAAAAACACACACATATGCACCAACACTTCAGTGCATTGCAAATCAGGGGGTAAAATGGCTTATCTAGGCCAACAGCCTGGAGTGGGTTTGATCAAAATAATATATATAATCTTAGTTGAGTCTTTTTGTACTGTTAAATCATAATTTGAAGACTAACTAACTAAATCTTGACAGATCATTGGAGATTAAGTTAGATAGTTTAGAACTATTATTATGAACAATCATAAAACACCCTTTTTTTAATCTTTAAATAATAATACCTACTGTCACACACTTTGAAGCTGCTGAAAAAGATATTATTATTATTATTAGCATCGCGTCTTACTACCCGTTCGGGTTATACGCACTTACGCTAATGTGTAATGGTAGGGTTATT
>CABFOV010004377.1:25175-53198 GCA_902141375.1 Timema poppense | reverse complement strand
GATCTTGTCACATTTATTTTATTTTTATTTACAATCTCTGCGC
The DNA here is from genome assembly GCA_902141375.1 of Timema poppense. Taxonomy (NCBI): domain Eukaryota; kingdom Metazoa; phylum Arthropoda; class Insecta; order Phasmatodea; family Timematidae; genus Timema; species Timema poppense. The sequence goes on along the minus strand of CABFOV010004377.1, from coordinate 53,155 downwards.
GGAGCACTTGGAGATGTTTCGCGGAGCACCAAGTGCTCCGCGGAGCACACTTTGGGAACCGCTGTCCTAAGACATAAGCGTTATTTACGGAATTAATTATATATATATATATATATTTGACGTTAAAGTTTAACACAAAACTCAAAAGCTTAGGATTTAGGATACTTCATAACATTACAATGAAAGCGAGTGTAAGATCATTTTTATTTTTCAGTACTTTTTTATTTGGGTTTTGTCTTTGTTTTAAAGGAAACATGTATTTAAAAAAATACTTCAAACATTTCTTTGATCCTTAGTACAAACTGGTGGCCTTAAGCGGACCCTTTTGTTTTAGTAGTAAAGTCTTTATTGTTATTTTGGGGAAAAAAGAAACTTTTTAATAAGTTGGTTACCCACAAAGCGCACTGTGCAAATATATATGTTTTACAAATGGTAAAAAATAATTTCATACTTGATAAAATATCATTTTTTCAGTAGTTGTCTTACTGGTTTCTTTATGCTTTACAAATTAAAATACATTTTAATTGTTAATATGGTATATGAAGTTAATTATTTTTCCAAGCGAAATATAGAAGCTTGTTTTAAAAATATCTTCACTTATCTAGATTTATAAAGATTACAATACAAAATACTTAAAAAATTATTTTATAAAACTACTGCTTGCTCAAATCATTAAAATATCATTTAACAGCAATTTTAGCTAGGAACTTTATTTTTATTCGAGGTTTTCCTCACTTTTTCGAAAACATCAAGTTGTCAAAAACAATTTTACTGGCTTATCCTTTTAACTTAAGTAGATAAAATTTCAAACGGGGCTTAACTTCAGTTCCCAAAATAAAAACATAATTTAAAAAAATACGTACACAAATAAGTAACGCGCACGTTTTGGAATTCGAAGCAATAGGATGATATTTAATCATATAATAATTATATTTTTTATGTTTTATTGATTTAAAATTAGATTAACTTTTCTTTAGCATAACTTCTTACTACCCGTTAGGGTTACACACATATGCTAATTACTCAAATGGTCTAGGAATTAACAAGGTTGAATTTAGAGGAAGTGTACCCGAATTTGAGTGGGGTAGAGTGGAAAACAATTTAGGAAATCCTACTTTCAGTATTTCTGACCGGGATTTGAACTCAAATCTAACCGTCATCGGCAGTCTAGTACAGTGGTTCTTAAAACACTATTACTCGTGGCCCCTTAAATATCCTAAAATATTTTCTTGGCTCCTAGTTTTTACTAACATATTAGTCATTAAGATTTATTCTAAAATAGTGACTTTATTTACTGATTATAATAACAAACAAATTAAAAAACAGAAATTAACTTACCTAAATTGATTTAATGGGACGTCTTTTGTTGAACTCTTTCCGCTTATTTGTCTATTATTTTTTTTAATTGCAATGATAGTCGCATGCCAGAGTCTATTCGGAGTCGATTTTGCTGATTTGTTTTAATATTTATTATTGTAAAAAATCCATTTTCACATAAAAATGTATAAACAAAGGGCAGCATATTTTATCTGGCGATGATAATCAGATGGGGATTATTTGTACTATCCGAGATTTCTATCATCCATGCTTACCCCGTTAGTTACTCCGTCAGTTACCCCGTAAAATCGAGAGTCTACTGTACTAACATGCTTACGATCATCAAATTATTTCTTCCAAAACGTAACATTTAAGATAATTTTCTTCAGTAATAATCAAATAACATTTTTTAAATTATTCTTTCAAGGCCTCCCAGAGGGTCGCGGCCCCCCGGTTAAGAATCGCTGGTCTAGTATATTGCAAGAGATACCTCTTGGACCATGCGGTATTTAACTTAATTACTTAATTTGAAAAGCTTATTATCTAGTAAAACAATAAAAATAATGTTTGAAGTTGAATTGAAAATAGCTTAAATCCATTTATTAAGTTTACTATAATACTAATACCCCTTAACATTGCAAATTCGTTATACAATATCTTAATATCGTATTATCGAGTCTTGTTCTTATTTTAAATATAATATAATTCTAAATTATTAAAAAATTCAGTGGGAAAACGGACTAGACGTTAGGCTCAGATAATCTGGTTGACCAGCGATGGGTAAGTCCAGGTTCTTGACCCGGATGGATGTCCCGATGGTAGTTTTCCTAAACTGTTTCCCACACTACCTACACGTAAACATGGCTGCGTTTCTAATGCATTATACCTTACTCATCCCTACACCATTAGAATATTTACATTCGAAACGGATGGCAATAAAAAGTGAAAAATTTATTGTTTTTTCTATTTATAAATTATAAAACTTTTTATCAGTTTCCAGTTTACTAGTTTTCTCCTAAAAAGTATATCGTTCTTTTACTACCGCATTTTACCACCCGTTAGGGCTATACGCTTATGTACTAATTACGCTAATGGTTTGAAGTATGAGTAAGGTTATATTTAGAGGAAGTAAAGGAAGAGTTGAAAAACATTTTGAAAAAAACCACTCTCAATTCACCCGACCGAGATTCGAACCTTAATATCACCGTCATCTGCAGTTTAATTTACTGCGATAGTAGCGCCTTAGACCATGTAGCCATCTAAGTGTGTATAAAAAGGATAAATTAGGGCAAGATTATTTAATATTATCTGTCGTATTTTAAGTGCACTTAATGAGCCATCATTACTGTTAAAAGGGAAGCCCCTATTTCACCAATCACATACTTCAGATCACTTAAGTTGGCCCCCCCACCCCATCAAAATTAAAATTTAAATGTACCACCGTTTTGCACCTATTTTGCACCGTAAATTTTAATTTTGATGGGGTGGGGGGGCCAACTTAAGTGATCTACATACTTCTTGGTCTTAAAAGGAACCAAACCTGAAACCCTTAATTAGACCGGCAGCTGCTCCATATACTAAGCTAAAATGTCAGAATGGGGCACATAAACAGAGGGAAGATGGAAGAGACGGCAACGTAGAATATGGGTCTAATAAGCTTACATATTAATAAAAAATAATACCCTAGTGGTTGTATTAATTATCTTGAGTGAATAGGTGAGTTATGAGCGCAAACAAAACTGATTACACGTAATAAATGTTTTGGCGCACTTTAGATATGAGCATCCCATTGTCCTTCTCAAATCTTTTAAAACACCTTCCATCGAGAATACCAAGTCATGAATGCTGGACAGGTCTCCTTCAGAGTTTCGATTATAAAATGTTTTAACTTTTAAAATAACCGTTCTTGTGCTTTGGTCAGAGCAACTGGCTGCTAACTTAGAGGTCCTGGGCTCAGTTCTTGGCAAGTACTCGAGTATTTTTCTCTGGAAAGGGAAATAGTTCCCACGGTCCCCAGGCTTTGATTAAGTAAGTTTAAGTTAGGTTCTTCTTTGGCTCCACACCCTCATATTCGCTATCATCAATCAACCCCTCATCTCAGCGGGTCATGTAAAGCGCCCCCTCCCCCGAAAAAAAGGATGTACGATCAGTACATTCGGGCATCCCCAGGGCCAGTACATTAGTACTGGCTAATATTTCCACAAACTTAGCTACAGATTAATATAGCCCAGGTACAGTATTATTATTATTAGCTTATAAAAAAGTAAATAAATACTACATATGATCAATATATAAATAGATTAAAATATATTAAATTTGAGCTTCTGTACCTTCTGTAGTAGATTCTAAGTGAATTGTAATAAGATTCTATGTCTAACTCTTGTAACGTTGCGATCAAAAGGTCAAGAAAATGTATATATTTAGAGATTAATAGATGACAATACAAAACCTTATCAGGAATAAAAAGCCTAAATAGAAAAATAAGGCCTGTGAAGGAACTGCAAAAAATATTTGCTTGTGGCTTTGGGCTTAGAGCTCTACCTGTTTCAATCTTTGGCAGTGTTATTTCAAAATAGATTATCATACAATTTTTAAATTATTTACTTTATGAATAAACAATAAAATTTTGTTAGCGCTAAGAGGTCAACATAATAATTTATGTGATTAAGGGGAGCGAATTTTTTTACCTTTTAATATATTATTTACTCTATAACTTATTCAGAAACATAATATTACAGTATTTTATATAATAACTTTAAGGACCTATTGTAATATGATCTTTTATTATTGTATTATTTAATTTTAAAACACGAAAAAATGAAACGTTTGATAAAAATAAAAATATAATAGTTTAGTTCCAATACTCACGTAAATTATTTTGACTCAAAAAATGTTGTTTTTGTGCGCCACCTTTTGGGCTAACGGATTTTAATTACACTAATGAAGCAGGGATAAAAAAAAGGTAATATTTATAGGAAAATAATCCACATTAGCATTAAGGGAGAGTGAAAAACCATTTAAGAAAATAACTCTTTGTACACAAAACTGAGATTCAAACTCCGACCACCCTATCAATGGGAAACCAGATTAGATTTGTGTCCATATGCCCGCTGAAGGACAATGGTTAAAATGGAATGTTCTTATGAGGAAATACTTTAATTTGAAAATAAAAAAGGCAGATGAGTACCCTATTTAGCAACTAAATTACATCTGAAAATGTTCCCTTACCGAGAGATGTGAATGAGATCCATAACATGTCGAGGAGAGAGTTTGATAAAGTTTCGTCTCTTTGTCGACCATTGAATTTCAGCTAGTCCCCAAGTCGAGATTACTCCTCTATGACACGTCGTTCCAATCATAATAGAGAGCCCTCGAGCCAATTCATTGTAAGACTCGCTCTCTTGATAAAGGGGGAGGGAAGGGTGGTATATTTACCCCCACCCCTATTTCACGTCAAGGGCGGGACTTCTCCCAAGTTTGTTGGCGAAGACTCTGGGGTGGGAGTTAGATTACCTGTCTCAGTCTGAGAGATAACTTCACACCACTTCCAACTCTTGATCGCAAGTGGGACTTGAGAGAGGGTGTAGCGGGGGTTGGGGTGGGGGTAAAAGGTGTTGATTGCACCACTTCACAAGTGATGAGAATAATTCAATCGCTGGACAGCCCTTCTAGTACCTTACTTGGTAAAGAGAGGTGAAGGGACCTGTTAATGTAGAGGTTCTGGTTTTCGTANCCACCTCATCCCTTTCCAATTAACTTCCAGGAGGGTTTTATTGGTCCTTAGCTGGCCAAATATTAGTGAAAAAAAAGAGAGAGAAACGAAATGTGTTGTTAGAAGTGGCGCAGTAGGGCAAATCAAGAGCTCCTTTGCAACTTAAACACATGTTTTTAATTAATTATAAATAAGCCTTTTTTTAAATATATATATTTAAATGTTTTTTCTAAGACGAAGCCCGTATTAGTGGGCATGTGGTTAAAGGTGACAGTTTCCTCTAGTCAGGTTTCCCTCTGATATAAAGGCTGGGGCTCGACTCCAGATTGGGCACACCAAGGTTTATTTTTCCTAAATTTATTCTCACTCTCCCTCGACATGAATTCAGGTACATTTCCTTTCAAATTATACCTTATCTTATTGTAAATGTGTGGATAGATATCCCCGGACAGACCCTGAGTTATTTTTAGTTAAAAAAAAGTTGTTCATGTAATTTTCTTATAAAAACTAAGTCTAAAAAATATTTTTTGTAAAAATTTTCACATTTTGGCAATCCTTAAATAAAAATTTATGTACACAAATGTGCGCAGTAGGCCTTATCATTCATATGATTTTGTTCCATTTAAGTTTTTACACCAATGATCTTAGTTCAAATTTATTTAAATTTTATATTTAATAAAGATATTTAAATCAGAACAAATATCACAGACTAAAATTTCCATTAGTTTTTTTAAAATATATACTGCCTAAGTATATTCATATTTAGAAATAATGTTATCAATTCTTATGTAGCAATTTTGAAACACCATAATTACAAATAGAACTATAAGATTATTATGGATAACAAATTTAAAATCACTATTTTAAAACATGCCAGTAGTCTAAGACTTTGGACTTATTTTTTTAAATAGTATTTTGGTAGCATATATGACATATTGAAAAATTAAATCCCACCATAGTCTTTATTTGGTGTGGAATAACATAAAACTTTTTGTTGTTGTTTGGTGAGACATTTTCCCTTTTGACACATAATGTGGGATCGTCCCTTGCATTTTGGCATTTTACAGCGACTTGGGGCATCTTTTTGATCGTGAATGGGAAGATAGTACACATTTTCCAACTTTATTTCAGTAGCTGGTCTAATTTATCCTCGCCTCCGTTGAACCACACGAATTGTTGATAAGTTTTCTCCATCGCTTGGTCATCCCCCCCCCCACCTTTTTTGTGATCTTTTCTTGCCACACATGATTAGACCATCAGAAACCCTCATGCGAAAATTTAAAAGATACATGATGTTTTTCTTGGAAACACCTTGTATTTCGGCATTCTTTCTGTACTCTAGTCATCTTTGAACAACTCAGAAGTCTACCGCATGAAAAATAAGCCTTAGAGTCCATTTTATGGATCTCAAAAATATACGATAGTAACTGATAAGCTGATCTAATAGATCAACACCACCCATTGTATGATTGTAGTGTTTCACTATTTCAGGTATTTCAATCTGAATGTATTTATTTTACTTTTTGTGTCATCCTTCAACAATGTTCGTTGACCCTTTGCCTATAAAATTCGAACCAAGATCAACAGTCTTGTTATTGACACACTTTACAAGACAGATATCACCATCAACACTCGAAACTTCATCAGAAAATCCCCTCTCCTTCTTCATACCTTCTTTGTCCAAAATTAATGGAGGGTTAGAAAATCGCTTTACTCTCACGGTGCACACAGCACAAATTCTTTTTACTTTTAGAATTTGGAACAAATGATATGAGGAGAAGTAGTTGTCGAAAAATAGTTTGTGTCCCCCACTTTTAATTCGCTCAGTCAATTTTAGGACAACAGCAGGACCTAAACCAAATTTATTGTAGATATTCTGATCTATTTCTGTTGAAGCAACTTAGTAGATCAGGAAATATTAGGTCTGCCCACTTCTGCCGCACAGCAGGAATAGTTTTATCCCCCATGGTGTAGGCTTTCACTTGACATATTGTTTGATAGACAATTTTCCAGTAAATGGAACTATCTGCTCGTCAATGCATATTTCTTCTTCCACTAGTGGTTGGATACAAATTTAACGAATTGCATTGTATATTGGATGAACTTTATATAGTTTATCACTACAATGATTAAGTATTTCTAAATTGTTCACCAAATATAAATTTGTTCAAAGTTAAAGAAATCTGTCCCCGGCCATATTATCTAAGAACATTTTCATTTTCAAAGTAGTATCCCAAATAAGTCTCAGACGAGGAAGATTGAGTGTTCCTACAACAATATGTAATGCAAACAAAGTATCTATTTCACACGCATTTGTTTTGTTCGACTGTAATGCGTAAATGTTGGTCATATCAGCCATAACAGCAGATAAGTCCTCGGGTATGTATTTTAGAAAGTAAGCAACAGGGTAAAGAGTTTAAATGTCATCAGAATCATTATTTGTATAATTCCATATCTCAGTCAAAACAGAAAGGGGCCACCATTTGATATCTTTCTTTTGTGTAATATAATAGGTATCACTATCAGCTATTTTCAGGAACAAAAAAATCATCCAGTTGGCTTACTTCATCATTCGCCTCATCAGCGTCTTTACCAGCAACAAAGTCATCAACCATTTCATTTATGCCTACAACATCTAATTTCATCCCTTTATCAGCACAAACTCGCCTCATGCTTCTGGTTTGGACACAACCCAACTACTTGATCACTGTCATCTTCATCACTAGAGCATTGTTAGTATATCGGCTGCAGACTTACCTGTTGGATTCATTATTATATCTCCAGCAGTACAAATTTGATTGGATAAAGATATTGACGAATTCATTTTGAGACAAACACACTATATGAACTTTCAAAATAGATTTGGCAAGTGAGTACAAAAATTATTTTAATCTAAAACCTTCAAAACATTCAAAAATAGCTCAAAACATTCAATACTGTATTGGTAAATTCAAGGATTTTAGTTTATGTAGCTTGGAACCTGATGGGTACAAATGTGTACATAAATTTTAAACGCTGATAAACATAAAACTGAATGTTAATTCTCATAGTTCTTTCAAACAAATCAACTGTGTATTGCACTTAAAATCTTTTAGAAATAAAAGTAACATTTAATAACGACAATTAAGTATTGTAAATAAAACAAAAACAAACAACAAAGACATGAAAATCAAAACCCCTCTATGCCGCGCGTTGGCAATAATATAGTTTAAAGTGTTCCAAAGAGGAGGCAGCACAAATCAATTAGAGAAATTAATGAACACAGCTGTGAACATTAGGACTCATCCAACAAAAGCATTGGGTTTATTTTATTAGAATATAAACAAAATCATTTAATGGAGAGTAATTAATGGGCACGTTTGTGTATACAGGGTCTGAAAGGGATAGTAAGGGTGTTTGTCAACAAGATAGAGAGAAGGGGCCAGTTTACTGGTACAGTCCTGTCAAATGGAACAAGGGTCACCCCATACATGTAAAACCGGGGAAATACCGAGATGTATTGTGTCTTAAAAAAGAGTCATTGGATTTTACACACAAAACAACCAAATCAAATACTGAAATATTTATGAATGTGGAAATTTAATTCCAAGATTTAAATAGCAGGCCTTTGCCTGAAAATAAAAACAACAACTTAAAAACTAAGCATACTGATTACAACACATGTCCTATCTCTCATTGCATATTTCCCCCTCCCAATCCACCCTAATGTTCCCCGAGAAACAATGAGTAACGTAACTACTGAATATTGTTCCCCATAAGGATCAAATCATCCTGTTCTAAACACAATTTGCATCACTTCCCAATTGTAAATTTTATTACAAATTAAGTTTAATATTTTTTTGTAATACTTGATAAATTGTTTGGAATAATTGAAATTATTTATAAAAAAAAACTCCTGGAAAAAACAAGGAACTTTGTATTGATTAAATAGTGGCAACCCTGATAAACTAAACAAGAAAGGTAGTAAAAATTGAATTAAACTATAGCACCGCTTCTTAGCACCCGTTCGGGTTATACGTCAAAGTACTAATTACACTAATGGGTTATGAATTGGGAAGGTTGAATTTAAAGGAATTGAATTCACATTTGGGGGGAGGGAGAGTTGAAAACCATTTAGGAAAAACCACCCCCAGCTCACCCGACTGAGATTCGAACCTCAATCTCCCCGTCCTCGGCAGTATAGCTGAACATTAAACTTGTGCGTTAGCTAACTGCGCCACTGAGGCGGGTAAAGTTAGTTAAAGAGAACAAGTTATATTTTGATATAAACAAAATTGTGAATAAAATTGCTTTTAAAATATAAATAGCGATGATAGAAAAATAAAGTAAAAACTAGGAATGAGCAACTTATTATTTCGTTTTAATTTTGGGATGTTTAGTGTAGATTTATTTTTTAACACAGTGCTAACCACAGGAACACGTGACTTACAAACTAACTAAATTAAGCATTTCACTTGACAATATAAGTCCGATCCGAGCTAAAAATAATGTAAGGTCTGGGCACAAACCAAGGCCCGTAAACCCATGTAGGTGTGTTCTTTTTATCCAGTCAGCCATAGGGACTGGCTAACGAGGAGTCAAAAAGTGGAAGTCAGGAAGAGAGAGAAACATAACAACAAAAGAGGAAAGTTGATGTAAGATGTGAGAGGAAGCCTTGGCCCCTTTCCCCCACGGGGGGAACTTCCCCCAACACAAGAGCTGCCCCTGTGGCCCTCGACAACCTGCTGCTACTGCCTTGTCGAATGCTAATACACGCAGGAACAGGACTTAGGTGTGCTGGTTGGTTGGTTACTTGGAGGATAAGGAAGGGAAGGGAACCCAGTCCTGGTCCTTGTTTGATGCACAACTCTAAGTTTGTATGGAAGGAAACGTGAGTTGACGACGCTGACTTCCTGTGACGTCACGGCAAGTCAAAACAGCTTTTCTTTAGCTGATATTATTATATATATGTTTTACTCTGCGGGGTTTAAATATGCGACATTGAAACAAAAACCACACATTCTTAAATAATTCTACATGTAGTCTTCTACAAATAGTCTTACAGTGTCACAAAATACTGTTTTTGATCTTGAAGTAGTTGTTTTGTAGACGATTTTTTTTAATATTCTAAAACTCAGTATGTTTGGTTAATTCCCGAAAATGGTTAGTATGAATCTTTCTTCTGGGATGTAGATTAAAAGTCACTGGAAGTATATTTTTATATAGAATAGGAAACAAGAAGATGGTATTTCTTAAATGCAAGTAAATGGTGCCATGGCGCAAATAGTAGAGCGGGTGTTTGGATTCGTCAGTGGAAGGGAAAACAGATAGACAAAAGTCTTCGCGGTGTGAACTGCTAATTTTCTTCACTCTCTTTTTATTGAAAATATCTCTCGACTTTTTCAATATTAGTATTTGGAGACTATTTTACATGAAAAATAAAAATTTGTTATTAGTTTTTCTAAAATCAACGAATTTAAGGGCATTTTAATTAAGACGCATTTTAGAAAGTTTGAAATATTTTGATAGTGGCCTTATAAGATTGAGTTCAAAATGGTTATCTAGGAATAGTTTTTCATAGTAAATAAGAATGCATTTTTATTTTTACAAATATAAATCATTTCAGGGTATTTTACGAGTAACTTGCTGAATTTTTTTTCCCAAGACTTAATAATCTATATGAGAAAGTATGTATGATTTCATTGTAATAGTTATTTAACCTTTAACTCTGAACTCTTTGTAGTTTATTTCAGTACTTTCACGTCCAATATCCTATCTCACTTTTTTATCTACTCCGCTTCATTTAATATACCTAATTTAATGACATTGTCCAGTAATACCAATACAAGAAATATCACATGACAAAACACTGTATAATGTACAGTACCATTTTAATTGCCAACTACGTTCTCCGGCTTTAAGGTGGGTAAAGGGGACTCAAGAAAGGCCAGTGTTATTGCAGTTTTTATATCTAAACTTCTTTTTGGCCAAAATAAATACATTATTGCTCACTACAAAGATACAGTTTAATTTTCTCAACATGATCGTATCAAAAGTTCCTGAATATCTCTCATTATCATAGCGGAATTAGATGAGAAACTTATTAAATTATAAGAAAAAGTTGTCATTCAAGGATACTGTTGACAAATATTCAAATAATTTTGATATCACCATGTGAAGAAAACTAGATGCTATGTTTCTAATGGAGAACTATTTGATTTATTTGGACCAAAAAAGGTTTTCCTATACAAACTGGAGAAACACTCTTATTTTATCGCTTCACCTTAGACCCCACTTTGATCAGTTATTTCAGAGATGCTGTCCTCTAAAATTACAAGAATAGAATGGTTGGTTACTTTATATATTTTAGATGACAGTTAATGGTATAGCTGTTTAACTGTTTCGATAATAATCTTAATGGCTGGGGCACTGACAAAGATACAGTAACATTTTTTAATTTCTTAGTCCAAGGGATATCTAAAAAAACCCTCGAACTAACCATTTTCATGTGTATCCAGGCAGTAGGTACACAATAAATAAATAAACTCAAAATATGCTACATATAATCACACACATTTTATATATACCACATAAAACACACATACACAATATATACATAAATAAAAAACAAGTATTCAAATAAAACCTATAAAAACTTGAAAAAAATTAGTATATGAAAATTGCAGACTTAAATCAATAATCGAGGAAAGCCGAGCCAACACGTCCCCTATATTAGGCAACCTGCTCGCCACCAGTAAATAATTCCCCTTTTTCTATTTTACTAAGTGTCAATAGGCTAGCTCAAATTTTGACACTCTCAGCATATAGGGTGGTTTAAAAAAGATCGTTACGTTGGGTTTGAAATGAGTACAAACTAGAAATAAATGTTATAGAACCTAGCATGGAATTTCTCGTTCTATTGTTTGAAAATTGAGACATTTACTCAAAACTCGTAATATATGTGAAACGAAATAATATACACTAGCAAACCCAAGCATAAATTGCACTATACTTTTGTAAAACTTTTTTTTAGTCCCGGTTTTAAATTTGATAATTTTGTTTTTAAAGAATTAATATCTTCATTTGTATGTTTGGACCGATAAAAAAGATCAATGTTAGGTCCACAAGGGTCAACACTACGTATTAAAATTTCAACTTTCGGTTAAAATTTTCGACATTTTATAATGTGTTGCAAATATTCATGCCATCGCATTGCTATTAAATTCCTCGTTTATAAATTTTGACCAATAAAAAATGTAGATATTGACTATTGAGTCTAAAGTGGATATAGATCATTGTTGTACAAACATTTCTCCTAAGAGGTTTAAGGAAAAACAACATAAACTTTTAGAGACTTACTTATATTTAATTACTTTATGACCCGCCTCGGTGGCGTTGCTGGTTAACGCGCTAGTCGTTTTGAGCTTGACTGATGAGGACGGGGAGATCGAGGTTCGAATTTCGGTCGGGTGAACTCGGGGTAGTTTTTCCTAAATGGTTTTCCACTTTCCCTCCATGCAAATGCGGGTTCACTTCCTCTAATTCAACCTTCCAAATTCCTAATCCATTAGCGTAATTAGTACTTAAAGCGTATAACCCGAACGGGTAGTAAGACGTGGTCCTAAATAATAATAGTTACTCTGTGGCATTGGAGAATTATTGCGTTAACACTTAAGTAGTATCTCTTTACAACTAAGCTCACAAAATTGTATTAATATATTTGCAAATATCTCTGAAACTGTTGGTTTTATAAAAATATATTTTGTATAAACATTTTTTATTTTTGCAATGATAAAATAAAAATAGCCAGTTTATTGATGATCTTAACAACATCTAGTTTCGAATTTAAATCAAAATCTTTAGAGTCGATTCTGAGAAAATCGATTTTTCCTCATTTCGCCCTTTCTTAAACTACTCTTAATTTTAAGTTCGAACAGACACACAAACAGACGTCATTGCAAAGACCACTTTTTAGGGCTTGGGGGGGGGTCTTGAGACGTCGACATCCATCAAAATTTCAGGTTAGATTTTATTTTGCGGTCACAGTACTTTTACCTTTTGTGTTATAATAGTTAAAAATATACATATATTTAAGTATAGCTTGAAAGTTATTGGCTTGATAAAAATATGTTTCTTATAAAACATTTGTATTATAAAGAGACCTACATATTTGTAACGATAAGTCATTTCATATCTAAAATATTTTAGGAGATATTATAAAAATAAGATAAGTTACGCATCAGACAGGAGCCCTTAAAGTCATTTTACCGAAATATTGAGAGAAGCCATTTTGTTTGGAATATATATAAAAATGAAATTTAATCAAAATCTTTAGAGACTGTTTCGAGAAAATCGAATTTTTCTCTTTTTGCACTTAAGTAAACTACCCTTAAATTCAGCGTTAGATATCCAATTCCAAAAACCCCTCGGGGGAACCCTATCAAAACCCTAGATACAATAGCCCCATGGCTTCTTTGGTGCTGACTGACAGCTCACAGCTGACTTATGACAGTCAACATTTAAGCATATACCTAAATTTTGACCGTCAGAAGTGGCAGCTGCTAAACACGCATGTTTTTGCATATCATATGGTTCGGCGTAGGGATACTTAATTTGGTCTGGTAACTTTTCAAAGCTTTTAGCTGTTAGCTGTGAGCTGTCAGTCAGCACCAAAGAAGCCATGAGGCTACTGTACCAAGTTTTATCCCGATCGTTAAATGGTTTAGGCTCTATTTGGAGGTACAGATAGACAGACAGACAGACAGACAGACGGAAAGTCAAAAATACCTTTTTTGTATCCGGGGGGTCATGAAACGTAATGATTCATCAAAATCTTGAGTTAGATTTTTTTGACGATCACAATACTTTACCTACCTGTAAGATAGCGAGACAGTAAATATTAACAATGTATAGGCTTCGAATCATCTAAATATTTCCTTCTAAAATTCGAATTAAATGGAATTTTTTACCATTGATGTAAATATAAATTTCATGGGGAATTTTGGTAGGTTAAAACTATCATTTATTAAAAACTAACCAATGTTGTATAAGCCAAATTATATTGTATCCACCATTTTTCTTCGGGTTCATTAATCTAGCCTAATAGTAAATATTTAGGTGATATGACCCATTAGGGCGTACTCTCCCAGTCTATTTTTAAAAACCAAATAAAAAATTATATTTATTAATATATAACTTGTAACTCACCAAATTAAAATGTATTTTATCAATATTTAGGGAAATAAAAATGGGAAAATGTTTATGGTTAATTGAAATTACGCTATATTAAGAAATACGCTTGCAGTCTTTCAATATATATTGGACCACATCAATCAGTGAAATTGATTATCTGGAATAACAAAATATAAAATAAATATACTAAAATTAAATATTATTAGAACTGTACGACAAACACGTCACATTAACATAGATTAACTATTTTTGTTTTAACATTTCCTTGGCTAACAAACTACAATAAATAATTATTTTATGTGTGGTAAATAATAGAAATAAAATAAAAATCACAAGGAAATTTGATCAAACCTTATCTGTGCATTTCTAGTTCCTTTATTCGATTTTGCAATCTATTGGATTATTTTGTCAAGCATGTGTTTATATAATCAACGTATTTAGAAAGTGCACATTGAATAACCCCTTTTAATAACAAGGAATTGAACAAATGGTAGGACGTGGCGATCAAATAAATTAAAAATACTTCATCATATTAAACAAATCCCATCTCATCCTGGCTTCATATCTTATCCCAAGATCTCACTCCCCTCTCTGTACTCCTATGTTAGCTATCCCAAGTCACGTAGTCCACGTGAATCTCGCGAGACAGGAAGATGGGGTAGTTAGTTGCACTACCCTCACTCAAGCACCTATACACAGGATGTTTCATAATCATCGTAGTGGCTGGGACTGGCTGCACGGATAGCACTCCCGACTCTTTTAAATAAGGATGATTCTTCCTACATGTGGTGTTTATAAGCGTAGTTTGACATCGTATCCCTAGATCGTGGCCGGAGTAGTTCCTCTTGATTACCATTATTATTATTATTAATAATAATAGCACCGCGTCTTACTACACGTTCGGGTTGTACGCACTTATGCTAATGTGTAGTGGTAGGGTGATTGTGAGATGAAACGGAGGACCTACAGTTAAATGTGGCATCCGAACCACGGTGGAGGCTTGGCATTCCACACATTCACAAGTCATGATTAATACATGTCTCGTCAGAGGTGAAGGAAGGGTTTGGTAATCAGATAAATCTGTGCCGGGACCGGGGATTTAACCCCGGACCCCCAGCACAGAAGTCTGACACCTTATCCCTAAGACCACCAGGTCACCCAATACCCCTATTAAAATTAGAACACTAAACCCTTAAAATCCCCTGCTTATTTCCTTAAATATCCCCATAATTTTAGCTAAATCTTAAAATGGAGACAATATAAATCATTACAGTGAAGTTCAGTGATAAAAATTAATAAGAATGGAAACTATTTATATAAAATCAATAAAAGAAAAAGTATTTTAAATACTGTTTGTGGAACATAACCTTCTTCGGTGGCTACATAGTCTAGGGCGTCACCCTCGTGTTAAGCCAGACTGCCAATGACAGGGAGATTGGGGTTTAAATCCCGGTTGAATGTATTGTGGGTGGTTTTCTACTTTCTCTCCACGCAGATGCGTGTACACTTCCCATACATTCAACCTTCCTCCTCCCTAACTCATTATTGTAAATAGTGCATATGTGTCTAACCCGAATAGGTAGTAAGACGCGGTGTTTTTTTCAAAATTTGGAACATGATAGTTTAGAGTTGTTAATGATTGATAAGGTAGCTTCATTTTTTTCGCCGCGTCTTATTACTTGTTCGGTCTGTACACAAAGTAGTTTATTAAATTACACTGTATGTTTGGCTCTTCTATTAACATAAAAATTCCAATTTGGGAAATCCAGAGTTTGTGTTTCGAATACAACAACTAAGAGGGCTGATCCTGTATAGTTACTGATATATTAATAATAATGATGATGATGATTATAATAATAATAAGTGGAGCGTCACTCAATGTTTATCTCTTTATGAATTTAACTAACATTTTTAAACTTGTTAGATAAAATCACAGTTAAATATTTTAGCAGTATTTTGTTGTTGAAATGTGTTGGATAGGATGATTTGATTGAATAAAATTTTGAGCTTTTCCTTATATGTTTAAGACAATGTCATTAAATATGCATACTCAAAAATATTTCCTAGTAAAATGCTACGACACAAATAGTACGAAGTAAAATAAAATTAAATATAATAAAGTTACAGAAAAAGTAATTGACAAATCTAAAAATTTGCTGAAGTTATCACCGGCAATCCAGTCTGTTGTAGGACGTTTTGGGATGTGTGAAGATTGGTCTAGACTCTAGGTTCCTGTAGTTAGAAAATACACGTTAACTGACACATCCTTACATCAACCCATACCATACGTATTTGAGTAACTAAATGTATAAATACATTTCCTTTCGTCAAGGTGAGATTTTTAATTTTAAAAATGTATGTTAGAACTTTAATGACAACCTTTTTTTTCTTTATAACACCTAAGTCTATGAAAAAAGCGGAGTGTTAATGTTAGAAGACCTCTTCATACACTTATAATTTTTAAGATGGTATCGTAAAAAGATGAAGCCATAAATTTATTGTATGCCTAGCATTGAAAGAATAGATTGTCTGCATGCCAGATGTTTTAGGGTGTATTTTGTAATTATCAATTGGTTTTTCTCTTATTTTAATTGGCATACAAATTTATATTTTGTTTACTTTTATAGTAAAAGAATATTTAAACCCTCAATTTTTAAACATATTTATTTTTCAAACACCCAGTTTACATTTATTTAGTTATTTGAAACACAAAGAAATGGTGCATAATATGAGCATAAACTTTGTCATGAAATATGTTTGGAAACATTATTACATTAATTGAATGGCTTTATACATTGGCTATAGGTGACATTGTGGTCTAGGGGTAAGCAGTAGCGGATTTATAATTTTTGCGGCACTAAGCACAATTATAATCATTGTAATAAGCGACCCCCTTTGCAATTTTTTTTGACAAGGGCTTTAGGAGGTTTAGGAGGAAAGAGGTGTTGGGGGTGGGGGTGGAGGTGGGCTTTGTTGTTCGAGATAAGATTTCTACGAAAGATAATAATCAGCATCTACATGACCTACAGTAGCTTGAGTTAGTATTATGAAGAAGGGGAGACTGATGTCTGTTAAAAGGCGATTGAAAAGTACAATTATTTAAAAAATAAGTATTGTCGTTCTGACATTAACTTGAACTATTTCAATAATGTTAGTCAATAATTTTTAAACATAATTATTAAAAACAGATTATTACAATAAAAACAAATCATTACAATAAAAACTAATGCTCTCCAAAATTTACCGCCCCATAAAGCCACCACCCATAAGCTCGTGCCTAGTGGGACTATAGTGTAAATCTACTTATCGGGGTAAGGCGTCAGACTTCGGTGCTGGGGGTTTGTTGTTCAATCCTCGGTCCCGGCTACAGATTTATCTGATTGCCAAACTCTTCCTTCACCTCTGACAAGACGTGTATTAATCACAACTTGTGAATGTGTGGAATGCTTGGCCTCCACCGTGGTTCGGGTCCCACGTTAAGCTGTAGGTCCTTTATTTCGTCTCACAATCACCCTACCATTACACATTAGCGTAAGTGCGTATAGCCCGAACGGGTAGTAAGACGCATTGCTAATACTAATAATAATAATAATAATAATATATACTTATGAGATACTTTATAAAGATTATTTTAAAACAAAATTAATGATTAATAATTGAGTACTTAAACACTAGGAGTAGATGCTTTTTTCATACTTCTTTATCCTGATACTTGACGTTAATAAAAGCAGAATTCATGAACGGATTCTTTTAACAAAATTCACATCTTGAAAGTGTAAATTTAGTAGCAACTTTTCTTTATACTGTATAAAAAAACATGAGAAAATTGATCTTGTTATTACAACAGAAGTACGTTTTTCAGCTCTCTTATTTTACATAACCCTTCCCTTTACCCGTTCAAAATTTCTTCTTTATTTCCTTCATAAATAATTTACATTTGTAACAAGTAGGCTTTCCCTCTTATTCCTTCCCTTTCCTTCCCTTTATCTTCATCCTACTCTTGTGTATCTCTTCTAATTTACTTTATACTCATCATTATGTTATTTTGTGCGTGTTTTGGGTGTTTATTATTTTATTTTATTTTTAGAAACTGTATCTGCTGTGCCATGTTTTCATAAAGACGCGAAGAAGACTTTCAGTAACATTCACTTGATAACCCCCCCCACCCCCCATACCCCGTAAATCCCCTCTCCCTTTTCTGGCCAACGTTCTCGTCTACTCAATGCTGCGTAATCTGATTAGCCTGAGGGGGTGGCACAATGCCTTGTACCAAGCCATCTACTGTCTATACAATCAACGAAGGCGAAAGAAAAGAGGACGGGACAGAAAAGTTACCTCCAAAATGTGTTACTCTTAGTTTTCTTTCTCTTTTGTGCTCAAAGTATATGTTTTAATATAGAAAGGGTTAATAAAATCTAAGCTTCAAAATGTTTTAATGTTTGACATGGTAAAAAAGTGTTGAATTAAATTTAGACAAAATGAGTATTTTAAAGCTAGTTAAAATAAGATTATAGAATTATATAGCAGTGGATAGCTAATAATTGATTATAATTGGAATTTGTATATATATTATTTTAACATACTTTATAAACACTAATTTTATTAGAAAATTACTTATAAATTAATTTAATCCTAATCTAAATACCCATTATATATTTTTATTTTCTAGAAGAATGAGCCCATGTACAATAAAAAATCTTAATCAGTACCATCTGGAATAGAATTGGAGTCCTTTAAACGCGTGGACAGTATACTTATCTACCCACTTAGCAACTAGGACTGGCTTGAAATTTATGGAAAATACGTTTAAAAAAAGTTAATTATGGGCACGCAGATTAAATGTCAGGTTCATCTAGTCGGTATTGCAGGTGATGAGGTGGTTGGGATTCTATTAATGGTCGGGTGCACCAAGGTTGGGCTTCTACAAATGTTTTCCCACTAGTCTTCTACACACTTTTAGGTACATTTCCTCAAAATTATACCTTCTTCAACCCTACTCAGTAAGCGTGGTTTAAATCCATATACCTAGGACTGGTATACCCAAATTTTCTCATGAATACATATATCTGCCAGTTAGAAAATATTATTAGACTATTTTCACGTATTCATACGTCAATTCATGTTTTATGCAGCCTTCATCTTTGTTAGATATTAAAAAATATATATAAAGTAACATTAATAATATCATTAAAAATATGTGGGCCGCAAGCAATATTTTTTTTTTCTAACAGGTGCTCCAAATATTCATTCCTAAGAAACTCTAAGTATAGATAGAGGCCATCCTTAATGCTGTAATGCTTTTTTCATAATTTTTGTCCACTCCCCTCCCCTCCACCCTCGGAAGACATTGTAAGATTTTCCAACACCACTCTCTCCTCCCCCTCCCCCCTTCATCCCACGTATTTTTATTTAACGATTTGGAAAATTAGATCATTTTTAGACATAAGGATTTGTAATAAGGCGAGTGATATGAAATTTTATATTACTTTAACTATAGTAAAATTAGTTGTAATATATCATAAGTAACTAAAATATAATTGAAACTTTATAATTTCTTTATTTTCTGACAACTTTCTTTTAACACAAACATTGATAAAAAACCCTAAGAAAATTGATTTTGACCTTTCTCACCTCATTAATAAAACGAAGCAAATACTGAAAAGCCCCTCATCCCTGAAAAACCTTACGTAACTGAACCCCCCTCCTCTCCAACCCTTACGTAATTTAAGAACGGCCCCTTTGGCACTGTACAAAAACAACTTTTAAACCTTAAAGTAATACCTTACGGCACTATCTGTACAGTGTATAAGTATGTTTTTGTTTACAAAATATTTGCTATGTGTTAGCAAAGTGAGCCCCTACTATTTAAAAAGGCTGTAAATAGTCTCATAATGTGCAAATCTCTGGTCATGTGGTACTTAAAACCAAGCTTGTTTAAGTTTTGTAATTTACAGCCCTGCATTGATAAAAACCAAAATAATTATATTGTTTCAAGTAAAATACAGTCTTTTATTTTATGTTGATTTTGAAAACTAATGATGCACTTTTTTTTTGTTCGTTAAATTGATCAAAACATTAATAATTATAAAAGGAATGTTGGTATTTTTTTAAAAGTGTTGAACTAAATCAACATATTGTGTATTAGAATATAAATGTGTATTCTCCTCTTGTTAATAAACATGGAATTTAATTTTGCGAGGAGGCAAAGGGATATAGAAATAAAATTATGAAAAAATAGACTATTATTTTACCCATTTACATTATTAAAATGCAATGAAGGGGAGTTGGATTATTGGACACACATTTAAAGTGGGAAAGCTGCATTGATACATTTTATTGACGCTATCTTTTAGTCTATGTTTCTATTAAAATTCTCTTTTGAATACAAAACTTTATTAAAGCTAGCTTTTAAACTATAGTTTCATTAAATCTTTCTTTTAAATTATAGTTGCATTGTTTTTAACTATAGTTCTATTAAAGCTATCCTTTAAACTATAGTTGTATTCAAGCCGTCCTTTAAAATAAGGTTTTATCAAATAATTTGTTATGCTATATTTTAAAATAATATATATATATTTTTTATATATATTTTAAGATAAAGATTTATTAACTGGCTAACCGTAGGTCTTAAGTTTTCATGAAATAATCTAAAAACTAAAATGGGTCGGTCCTTGGATTATAAAAGTTTAGGAGGCGATTATATTATTTCGGTTGTTGGTTCTCAACTCCACTTAATCACACAAGCTACGATAATTCATTTGGTCTCCATTATTTTCGTATTTATGTGATAAGGAGAGCTAAAAAAATTCACTATCTGACAGGCCAGTAGGCTATACATAAAACGCACAGACAATTTGAAATATGGAAATTTAGCAACTATTTTTATGTTAAATTTATCAATTTCTTTGAATACATACATGTATTTAATAAAACAAATTTATTCTTAAATAGCCTATAATAAAAGAAAGATAAATAACTTTCTTGTACCCGAGATACGTTATGTTACTCAAGTAAATATTTAGATTTCTACGGGGATTTTAACATGGACCTCCCGAATCAGAGTAATATTGATAAGTAAATATGAAAGAAATGAGCTCTGCATCAGGAACAATATTAACTACGAAAATAAAATAGATAAAATACATACTCTGGAATATTTATTCTCTACAAAGACAGAACAAAGACAAAGACAGAGTGCTGTGGAAAAGGACGGACTAAACAAAGTTCGGACAAGAGGGTGAACCTCAATTTAAACGTCTATAATTGAAGAATTAAATGATTCACCTACAATATAATATTCAAGCTCAAATACATAGTTAAATAGTTATAGCAAGTTACAAAAACACTCACGTCAGATTTATAACAAAAGGTAATAGATTATAAGTTATTGTTAGCACCACGCCCTACTACCCGTTTGTATTATACCTACTTACGTTAATGTATAATGGTAGGGTGATTGTTAACGTGGGATCCAACCCACAAATCACAAATTGTGATTAATACACGTATTGCCTGAGGTGAAGGAAGGTTTTGGCAATAAGATAAGTCTGTGCTAGAACCAAGGATTGAACCCCGAACCCACAGCACAGAAGTCAGACACATTACTCCTAGACTGCTACGTCACCTAGATTATAAGTGAATATAATTAATGTCAATTGTCATCATTATATAGGAGTAGCTAATTTCCAAGCCTATTACGGAAGTATCACAATTACATAAGACGTTACTAACCACGCCCAATATCGGAATTTAAATAGAAAAAATAATCCAACTAAACATTGTTTGTATTTATTTTTACATTAATGCTTACAACTTATGGCATTCAGAAACTCTCACAGGGTATCTACGAGATATGAACGTCATAAATAATGATATTTTGGTAGTGTAGGTCTTGAAACTCTCTTTTAGGTAATGAATTTTAAAGGGCCAAGTTCATTGTACATATAGGAATAGTTAGAAAAAAACTTTGCTCAAAATTAATATGAATTTAAAACTACTCCCCAGTGATGAATAGTTCAGAAATGAGAAAATCGAGGAATAAGAATTTATTAAATTTTGAAAGAACATTTCATTTTGAGAGGATAGTTATTAACTTTTTAAACGCAATTTGTGGTTATGAAATAGTAAAGAAATAAGGTCTACACAATTTGGTAGTCACTTTGTTTTTGTATCCAATTAGTTATGATAATGTAATAATATTATCTACCTGTTTCGGTGGGCACAAGGAAACAAACTAGACTGCCGATGACAGGGAGATTAGAGTTTGAATCACGGTCGGGTGTAATGTGAGTGTTTTTCCCTAAATGGTTGTTTACTCTCATTACACGCAAATGCGTGTTTATTTCCTCTAAATTCAACCTTCTTCATCCCTAGTTCATTAGAGTGATTAGTACATAAACGTATAACTTGAACAGGTAGTAAGATGCGGTAATAAAAACACACTTTATTTAAAATTCAGTTTCTATATAATATAATTTCATCATCCGATGCTTCGCAGACTCCTTCAAACGCCTTTGTGGAACCTCGTGAGCTCGTGGGCCCCATTTTGAGTACCACTGCTCTAAATAATAATGCATTAAAATACATTCCGCATGCACTATTGGGACTATTAATTAAATAGACATACCATTAAAACAATAAATTAATTGGTAAGCCATTACTTGTATTACCATGTCACAGCTTAGTAAGGGGGGTATTTATGTATGTAATAAATGACAGGGATCTGATTCATGGGAATCCATGGAATATGGGGTTAAAGAAAGGTATAGACTGACGAATATTACTGGTTTACTGTTGACAGCAAAAACAACACTGAGCACTAAAACACAAATCAACTGGAGTCGGTTGGACCCATGATATTTTGTGTCTCATGGGAAGTACAGGAAATAACAAAGAAAGTTATCTAGCCAATTTCTCCAAAATTTAAGCTTAAGTTCTCTAATCATAAATTTTAACACCACGTAATACTACCCGTTAGGGCTGTATGCATATGTACTAATTGCTCTAATGTGCTAGGAATGAGGAGGGATAAATTTACAGGAAATGTACCATTATTTTCATGAAGAGATAACTGGAAAACCCTTTAGAGAAATATTACCCTAAATACGCTCGACCCGGGTGACCTGGCGGTCTAGGGGTAAGGTGTCAGACTTCTGTGTTGGTGGCCGGGGCTCAATCCTCGGTCCCGGCAAAGATTTATCTGATTACCAAACCCTTCCTTCACCTCTGTCAAGACATCATGTGAATGTGGGGAATGCCAGGCCTCCACCGTGGTTCGGATTCCACGATAAACTGTAGGTCCTCCATTTCATCTCACGATCACCCTACCATTACACATTAGCGTAAGTGCGTATAACCCAAATGGGTAGTAAGATGCGGTGCTAATAATAATAATAATAATAATAATAATAATAATAATAATAATAATAATACGCTCGACTGGTGTTCAAGCCCTGATCTCCCTGATTTATTATTTTACGAGGGTAATGCCTGAGACCGTACGGCCACTGTTGTGGGTTCCTAATCATATTAAAGTCACTTAATATAAAGGATGAATTTTAAGCACTTGGGACTGTGAATTTAAACTTCTGTCCAATCAAGAGCTGATTCCCTAACGCTGATTTTACTCCCCTCTACTGATGAAAGGTTAGTCCGACACCTTATCTCAATCAGTCACGTGTCTTTCTACTGATCCTACTGTTCCTAGTTTTATACCCGGCATGCAAACAAAAATGTCTAACGTAGTAACGTCTTCTTCTTCTTTTCTTCTTCTTCTTAGATTCAAAGTTGATAACCTTTTTGATCAAGTTAAGACATAAGACAAATTAACACTATTTTCAATAGTACATTGTTCACGTAGGTTAAGACGTTAGACCTATAATTTATGCCAAAAAAACAAATAAATGCGCCCGAGATATTCGATATAATTTCAAATCACTTGGGGTGAGATATTAAACGAATAACATTTTGAGTATGTGCCTTCTTTAAACAAATAACCATATCGAAAAACATTATTCAGTAAATCATTTGGGCTAGGTTCAAAGGCCGTCCCTCTCTGGTCTTACTAAAATTGTTTCGCACATTTGGAAGTAATCGCTGAATAAATATTTGGACACTGGACAGACATAGGCTTACCACAGTATTTATATTACAAACTTAAAGTCGACAGTTAACTACACTAATTAGTATCTGTTTGAAACCAATCGTATTTGTTACTTGTGTGACTTGTTATTCTTTATCTTTTTATAAAACTCATCGCAACTTATTTCAATGTTTATTTTGCAGTACATTAGGCATTTCACTGTTGATTATACCATTCTTCTTCTTTCCTGAGACCACACATTGTTCATTAGTGAGAACACCCTTCAACAGGAGCAGAAAATGTCCCCCCCCCCCCCAACTTGGCCGAGGTTAGATACAAAAAGGTTTTGGTCTTTGAATTGAATTAATAGCTGAACACGCTTTTCTTCACAATTTAAGTTCTTAGTTTTGAAAGTGTCACAGTTTGAAGAGCAAAATGCCTCGGCAACTACCATTTCATCAAATAGTTTATATAAGTTTATTACACCATTTACAAGTGTTTCATTATTTTTTTTCTGCGGATTTTTCAATTTCAGGCCATATCATTTCAATGTTGTCAATCCAGACAAAATATTCTGCTCCACCGAAACTATTTTCCCATAGGTCACACATCGATCATAGAAATTTGAAAATTATTTCATAACTATATCAACTATATATCTTGTGAATGTGAGGAATGCCAAGCCTCCACCGTGGTTCAGATTCCACGTTAAACTGTTAGGTCCTCCATTTCATCTCACAATCACCCTACCATTACACATTAGCGTAAGTGCGTATAACCCGAACGGTTAGTAAGATGCTGTGTTAATAATAATAATAATAATAAATATATATCTAGTGCCTTGAACATTGTTTTGGCTCCTTGTGGTATTATCCCGCCTTTCTTCAAGATTTGTTTTCAATTTCTTAAGTTTGGTAACAATATCAGTAGCACTTGTTTTTGCTTTCTCTATAGTCAATAATGTTTTGTTAAATTTTCATATTCTTACCATTTTTCTTCTGACAGGGACAAAATGACAAAGCGGCTGGGACCCCAGGACTAGACCTTCAAATCGGGACAGTCCCGGTAAGACCGGGACGTATGGTAAGCCTAGACAGACATAATGTCAAACTGTCGAGTCAAAACAAGACCTCACTCCACTTGATGTCATTTTTAAAATATAGGAAAATATATATTTCTATTTATTTATCACCACGTCTTACTACCCGTTCAGGTTATACGCTTAAATATTAATTACGCTAATGGATTAGGAATTGGGAAGGTTGAATTAATAATAAGTGAATCCACATTTGCGTGGAAGGAGACCTAGAAAATCATTTAGGAAAAGCCACCCCCAGTTCACCAGACCGAGATTCGAACCTTGATTTCCCCATCCTCGGCAGTCTGGTTCAATACGAAACCAGTGCGTTTGTCAACTTCGCCACCGAGGTGGGTTATATAAGCGAAAATAGAGCGGTTCCTTTTAAACATTGGGGTCTTACAAAGATACTCAAGACAAACGCAATGAATCAATATTAGCTTAGAAATACGTCGGAAAAATTTGTGATAATTTCTTTTTAATGCACTTGACGTGTTTCTAACACCGTCCTCCTGCCTCAGACTCAAGAAAGTGTAAAGTAAACTGTGATTTGTGACACCCTGCTGTGAAAGATAGGTCAGACCTTCTTGGTGGGAGGGCCCGCTTCGGTGGCTGCATGGTCTAAGGCACTACTCTCACTCACAGTAGACTAGACTATCGATGAGAGGGAGATTGAGGTTAAGTCTCAATAGTGTGTACTGAGGATGGTTTTCCTAAGTGGTTTTCCACCCTACCTTCACACAAATGTGGTTTCACCTCTTACAAATATAGCCTTTATCATCCCTAAAAAGTCATAAGCGTGATTAGTAGTCCTACATAAGCGTTTAACCCTAACGTGTTAGACACCGTGATAAAAAAAAGAAGTTTATTTGGTATCGTCCTGTGACGTCACACTCCCAGGTTTAGTCAACACAGTCGTCTTGGCATCTCAAGAGTCGTCTAAACTACCACCCCCCTTCTTCCTTTCCTGCACCCTGAATTGTGCAAACAAACCCTTTTAACACGGACGTGGGCATGAATCACAAGCCTAATTAAACTGCCACCACCTTCGCTTTGACTGCATCTGGCCCAGGCTACCTGCCACCTTTTTCTCCCTGTAACCCCCCTCCCCCCTCCATTCCTTTTAAAGAGCATTGCTAGTAGTAAAAGTAGCTGAGAGGCAGTGTTTAAATACAATTTTAACAGGAAGGGGCTTTAAGAAAAATTAATACAAACTTATTTAGAGGCCAAAATTGATAACATTTTACTACTATTGTCTTAGGTATTGAAGACACTATCTAGCAAACGTGACAGCTACATATCCCATAACCTCACATATGAATAGATACATGAACGTATATATATAGTCACTTTAATAGCTGTCCTATGAAAATTGTACTGAAGTTCAGGGCCAGCGTGATCAACCGACTTACTTTATGCTTACATGATTAGATGAAACTAAGTCTAAGGTGTTATTTTTAGCACCACGTCTTACTAACCGTTTGGGTTACACACTAATGTGTATCACGCTAATGACTATTTAGAAATTAGTAAGACTATATTTATATGAAGTGTACCTGCATTTGCGTGTAGGGGGATTGGAAAACCATTTCGAGAAACACCCCTAAGTACACCCGACTCAGATTCAAACCTCGACCTGACCTCCCCGTCATCGGAAGTCTAGTCCACTGCGAGAGTAGCGCCCTAGACCATGAGGCCCCCTAAGCGAGCTGTCAGTTGTTTAGCCTCATTTGTTACAGGGGTCTGTACAGTGTAGGGACATCTCACTATAATTATCATATCATACTAATATTATAAAGAGGAAAGATTTGATTTTTTGTTTGTTTGTTTGTTTGTTTGAAATGAATAGGCTCCGAAACTACTGGACCGATTTAAAAAATTATTTCGCCGTTGGCAAGCTACACTATTCCCGAGTGACATAGGCTATGTTTCATTTTCAATAAAATTATGGATGCTTACTAAAACTTGAATAATCTAACCCAAGGTGTAAAAAAATAAACAAAAAACTTCCTTCAATCGCGTGCGCTGCGAAAACTATTAATGATAGAACAAAATGATGTATTACAATTTTTCAGGACACA
This sequence comes from Timema poppense, assembly GCA_902141375.1. NCBI lineage: Eukaryota > Metazoa > Arthropoda > Insecta > Phasmatodea > Timematidae > Timema > Timema poppense. Next base: position 25,715 of record CABFOV010004377.1, on the reverse strand, counting down.
TCACTATCTATAAAAATGTCGCGACAGCATGTCTCTATCTTTTATAGTTACGTCACAATAAGCGTCCTTTTATTTAAAAAAAATTATTAAAATACCACCGCTAGAAAAGGCTCTTTATTCGTACCTAGGTATTGATCGTTATCAAAATAAATAGAACATTATTTAAGACTACTTCAATACCTTCATATCACCTTTTAAATGATTCGATTTGGATATTCCATTCAAAAGATATCACGAGTTTAAATAATAGAAAAAACTCCGCTCGGCTAGCTAGCGGTCGTGCTCGGAATTATAATGTTGATAATGTTTTGTCGATTGATAATAATTTGTTTTTTAAATTACTAAACCCATACAAAAAGTTATTTTCAGACTTGACTCATTTGTTTATGTTGTACATTTAGTTAATAAGTAAATAAGTGATTTAAATAATAAGTAAATAAATTTTTTAAATTACTAAACCCATACAAAAAGTTATTTTCAGACTAGACTCATTTGTTTATGTTGTACATTTAGTTAATAAGTAAATAAGTGATTTAAATA
>CABFOV010004377.1:0-22756 GCA_902141375.1 Timema poppense | reverse complement strand
GGGTCATAATTATAAATAACATAGCTACTTAAAGTGTTTAATTTCTGTTCAAAACCATTTATTAGTTTCTTATTCATATTTTGATCTTATGTATGTTTTAACCCGTGGTCATACTCCTCATTTTTTTTAAATCATATAGTTTTTATAAATTATTTACAGGGGCCCTCCTTCAACAATTTTTTGAAAAAGGGTTCACTCTAGAATCTATGATGAGTCATAACATTGTTCTGTTTTTTTTAATCAGATAAATTTAAAAGACATTTAAAGTATTTCTAACATGGACATTTTTGAGATTTGGATGTCCCTCGAAGCTATTTAGAGTGTTCCTGACCTTAATGAGTCAAGTGGTCTTACACAAATACAATTTTGAAAATTGACTTATTTTAGAAACTAGGCTATTTGGGGTGGCCCTCACCTGAAAATTCATCAAAATGACATGTATCTAGAAGCTATTTGGAATTGTCTTCCCCTAGACATTTTTTAGATTTGGATGACCTTGGAAGCTATTTAGAGCTTTCCTCCCCAGATTTTTTATGCCAGTTAGATGCCTCTAGTCTAGTAGTTATTTGAAGTGGTCTTTTCCGGCAAATTTTTAACAATAGAATGCATCTAGAAGTCATTTGTATTTTGCATTTAAGGCCATCTTTCAACTTCGTATTCGATAATATCAGAGGATTTGAAATATATCTAGGAGGAGGGGGGCAATTTATTTCCAGGGGGTCAGAGTCCCCCAAAGTTACACCACTCCTGCTGTCCACACATACTCTATATTCAGTATTCAGGGATGAACTGCTCTCAGGCGATTATTAGTCTTCTTTGATGTGTGGTAGTCCATCGTCTCTCTGCGGAACAATTTTCGTTACTCGCTATGCACGATAAATATTCTAACACGAAAACGATTTTCTTTCCACACTTGCGTGAGTCATATCAAACATTGAATAAAAGTGGACGAATAATCCACGTGTGGACCCGTCTTAAGATATATCTGCGCGTAAAAATATAAAAAAATTTACAATTTATTTGTGTTTTTTTCTTCTAAAATTTGAACTTTAATTCTGTTTTTTTTTGTATTAATTTTCTAAATTTCACAGGGTGATCAACTGACCCTTTGACTCCCCCTGAATCCACGCTTGGGTGGACTGGATAGAATTAGCACAAGGTAGGGACAGGTATTGTACTTTTGTAAGTGCGAAAATGAGCTTTCGCGTTCCTACGGTGAATTATTTTAGATAATTTGGGAATATTTGTGATGATAATAATGTGAAAAAATAACTATAGTAAAAATATAGATTAATTTATAAAGATTCCGGAAGAAACATAAACTTCCGCCTCTCCCCTCCATACACAACCACACCCCAGATTATATCACGTGGAAAATTATGTACCTGCAACATCAATCACAACGTATGTGTACTGCTTACGCCCGATTTTTTCAATACTACTTTTCTCACTGATGAGATAGCGGGATGATATAGGACTATAGCTTATCACGTTACCTGAAAAATGAGGAGTGCAACCAACGTCCGGTCTCGATCTTATGAGTAGTTTTTGAGTTTACCAGCAATAAACAAACAGACATTTGCTCATTGTGGGTTCCACTTCCAAGCTCCCAGTGAGTGTAAACTAATGTAATTCCAGCGTTGTTTTGAACGTTAACTTATTTTTACAATTTTATGATTCTAGCTGTTCCATAAGTGTGTCAGAAAATTTAATAATGTGTGGAAAATGTACAAGATTTAACTAAAATAAAAAAAATCTATCTTTGGTGCAATCATTTTTTAATAGGTCTTAAAGTTTAGCCACAAGAGGCCTCCAAAGAAAGGTCCGCATCGATTTTAAAGTTGCTCCTCCATTTTGAATTTTCTTAGGGTGGTTAAAAATTGAAATTTTTAACTTTTTAGAATTTTCCCGTCGGCTACAGACTAGAAGCTATACGTTTGCCAAATTTCAAGTTTATAGCTTAGCTGAAAGTGTTAAGTATTAATTTCTGTAAGTGAGTGAGTCATTAATGAGGCTTTATAGTATAGTGATTATGTGATAATGGAAGCTTTATACAATTTTTTTGTATTGAATAGTGGTGCAATTATTTTTCCTTAACGTAGGCCTCTTAATTGCCTTCAAAAATCACGTCTACCTCTAAACGTATATTACACTTATTATGGCCGAATTCGAGTAAATAAATAATTAAAATAGTCACCACCCATTTTTACCCATCTCAAGCTTACCCTTTAAAAAATAATAATATTAACACAAGTGTTAATAGTGTGACAAACCCATTTCGGGGCCTGAATGGTCTAGGGCAGTGTGGTCCGATTGTCGGCCCGCGAGTCGAATGCAGCCCGCACTCACTGAAAATGTGGTCCTCACAGCATCTTAAATAAAATGAAAGAGAAATCCTTGGTGTCAGATATGAAAGTGTTAATGAGTCAAAAAGAATACGAATTTTAAAATGTCATTATTGCAATTGACTATGCATTTACTTGATCAGTAAAAATATGTATAAATATATATTTATAGTGCTAAGTTCTTTTGTGAAGTGTTTGTGCGTGCATCTAACATAATACATTTTTGTTTAAACTTGTTTGGCGATACATTTCAAAGTTTCTATCAACCAAAAATACCATTTATATATAAGTATTGAATTTAATTGTGTATTAAGTGTTTGTAGGCCTATATTAAGTTAATGAGCTTACTAAATATATCTTCGACCTACGGTGCAAATTGATAATCAGATTAGGCCCTTGGGTGAAAAACGTTAGACCAACCCGGTCTATGACGTCACTCTCGTAATAGATTGAACCTTCGATGACGGGCAGATAGGGTTTCAAATTCTGGTAGGGTGTACTGAGGGTGATTTTTCCTAAATTTCTTACAGCTTTCCTTTACGCAAATACGGTTACACATCCTCCAAATTTAACCTTACATTTACATTACACATATACCCACCTCCATGGCGTAGTTGGCTAACACGCTAGTTTCATGTTGAGCTCGACTACAAAGAACGGGGAGTTCGAGGCTCGAATCTCGGTCGAGTGAACTAAGGGTGTGTGTGTGTGTTTCCTAAATGGATTTCCATTCTCCCTCCAAGCAAATGCAGGTTCACTTCCTCTAAATTCAACCTTACCAATTCCTAATCAATTAGAGTAATTAGTACTTAAGCGTATAACCCGAACGGTTAGTAAGATGCGGTGCTAAATAAAAATAAATATTACACATAAACGTGATTTGGTACATCTGCTTACAACCAGAACGGGCATTGAGACCGTGAAAGAACTCCAACAACAGTAAATTCAGCCCCATTCGTCTAGAAAGAGTATTGAAAACACTGTACAGTGTGGAAAACAGTATTCGTAATGCAACATACCAGGATTCGAACCAAGTCGAATCCCAACCTCCCAAGTCACAAAGAGAACACCAACCAAGCTGACCTTTCCCATTATAATATGTGGGTCAATACCTCCCTCTTCTAACCCTCCGATTAACGCGTCATTACTCGACGTGTGATGAATGCCGCCCGTGTATCTCACCAATACAATATATGTAGGGTAGAGGGGGCATGGAGAGGGGCGGGGTGTTTGTTTGTGTAATACATCTAGCACTCTCTAGTGCAGTAGTAAATCACCTCCAGTGAATACACACCTAGTACTATGTATAGGTGTCAACGACGGACAAACCGCCAGTACTCACTAATACCCATTTGTGCAGGGAACAAAGATGTCCATCATTTAATGTCGACCGGCACTAATTCTCGTATCAACATATTAGAAGAAAAAAATACAGTTCTACAGTCGATCTGAAAAAAAAAGTACAAATACAGATATCATTAGTTTGGTCTTTTGGTTTAGCTAGTTTTTCGAAAATTTAATTTCAGAGGTTTCACCGGTTGTGGCCACGGGCAAAGGACTACCACGCTCTACCAATTATATTACCACTTATTATGTTATAATAAATTACTTTGACCTAAATACTAGCCCTATATCAGATATTATTACTATATCGATTAGATTGAGCAGATACTAATCGAACTTCATATGATTTTGCTAGACGTAAATTTGAACTGGTATACTTGCTTATAAGGGGGAGGAAGAATTAATTAAATAGTTAATCAATTCTTATATATAGACTATGTTTCATTTTAATTTCATCTATGTTTATAACCCTACTGAATAACTTCCTCTAATTATATAAACAAGTATATATTATTTCCTCAATGGTGACTTAAGAATAGTTCTTGGGCGTTTTCCAAGGAAAGTAAGGCCTCCCATGATTGTATTAGTAAACTGTTCCCTCCTTTTACGTTTATATTGGCCCTTTAGAGCCAATTGTCATAATTTTGCATATTAAATTATTTGATGTGTTTGTTTGTTCAAATGGGTAATGAGGGAGAGATTATAGTTTACTGGTACAGTACTGTCCAGCCTTACTTCCCTGTGTGAGTCACAGATGTTTCTGAGTTACAATACTAACAGGTATTGATCTTAAAGAAATGAGTTAAGGGGGTAGTAAAAGGGACGTGAGAAAAGATCAGTGTTTTGCAGTTTTATAGAATTTTTTTTAGCCAAACAAATCAAATAATTCAGTAGCAGAAACGTAGATTTTAATTTTCTTCACATGTTTACCTCAACATTTCTTGAATATCTGTCAAGAGTGTCCTGAATTAATGAAAACCTTTTATCTTAATTTAAAGAATTGGTCATCTGATGCCGCTATGCTCATGAGAACTTTTGATAACACCATGTGAAAAAATTTAAACTTTATGTTTGTACTGGAGAATTATTGATTTATTTAAAAAAAAGTTTTTCTATAAAACTGCAAGAACACTGGGCTTTCCTTGCCTCCACTTCCACTCCAATTTAATATACAATAAATATTCCACTAGTTAAACATTTTGTAATTTCAGAAAGCGATTGTGGGCCTGATCAAAAGCCACCATACTTACCCTTGAAAAATCAGGACGCACTTTGATAATGCTTCCACAAAATGTCGGCTCACCAGGATCTCAAAATTAACCCGGTATCAAAGGTAGAACGTGAGTTATTTTCTATTCGCACAACCAGACTTTTGTTTGTACATTTCTTGAAGCATTTTTGCCACTTTTACTAAACTAAACAATGCACGCAAGCTAATACGTAAGTTAAGAGTAAAATTTGATGCACTTGACTTGAGCTTAAATTAACTATTTCTCGAGTCTCTTTCCGTGCAAAAATTTAATTTATATACAGTGACTAATGCATTCTTTGAGACCACCAAAAACCTCGAAACGAAGGACAAAACTGGCCCGAACCAATGATTTATCCGGGAGAAATATTTGTAAATACAATGGTCATAAAATCATACAACTCATGTGTCAGTGTCAAACCTAAGGGAAGCTCCCTTGTACCGTTAACAGTAATCTAGTTGTCAATTAATAATCCCAGTATTAATACGTACGCATTTTCTTGATGAAGAAACCTCAGTGAATGAGCTTGAGCATAATTAGTGGGGGGAAGGGACGCATCACCCCAATTAATCTGCTCTAATATGACACTCTTAACCGATAGCTGTTTCAGTTAGAAAATTAGAAATCCACGTTTGAAGCAATGGGTGTGTGATTAAGGTAACTTATTTTATCTTATGACTTCTAGATGTAATTACAATCCGACACCTTAGTTTAGCTGTTAGCGTGTCTGCCTACTGAGCTACGGGTTGCAGGTTCGATTCCCGGTCTGGCTGAAAAATTCATCATTGGTGAAATGTGAGTTTACTCTTTCTCATTGATGAATTAACGGTTGGGGGTTGGTTGATGTGTCCATTCTAGTTTTAATTTAAGGATATGAAGCAACGACAAGCCTAAAAAGCCGGTAGTGGAAAATATTACTTGAATAAAAAAATAACTGGCCTGGAAACTGTAATGGATGAAATAAAAGATATGTAATTACAATATCTTTTTTTTTCAGCACCGCATCTAAGGTACCAATAATCCCCCACTCCCCTTGTGGCAGGCCTATGGGAATCCACCGGTGACCTCTCCTGCCCACAGACGTACACCTGGCCAATCGGATTGTAGCTTACCGATTGCGTTCTGTATTAAATTGCGGTCTTACAAAGCTCACACCGCAGCGCATCAAGCTGCCATAAACCTCAACGTTTGATGGTTTTTTTTAAATTGAAGCCACAGTGACATTTTGGTAAGCCGACTCTTGCAGTGTAATTGGTCTGATCATGACATGTTTCGCTGTAAACAGAGGGGAGGAAATGTTGGTGGGGGAAACAATTTTTAATTTTTTCTAGATTTGTTGCTATCTGGCGGAACATGATTCGGGGATTCAGGACAGTATTATTAGTCACGTTCGATGTATTTTAATAATAAATTACAAATCAATCATAGGTTCTCCCTCCATTATCGCAACTTCTATGTAGCATTAATTTAATTTATTAACAAATATATATACTAATAATTTGTTGTGGCGAGGACAGTAAAAGTCAAAACATAATCATAATATTTTGAAAATTATTTTTTTCTCTTTTCAAAGTGAGTAGTCTTTTTAAATTCTTGATGATTTTTTATTTTATTACAATTAATGACAATAATAATTTTGTATTATACTTTTTAGCTCAGCGTTTTACTAGACTTTAGAGTTGTATGCATTATGCACTAATTATTTTAATGTGTTAGGTACGAATAAGGTTGTATTTAAAGGAAATGTATCACATTTACGTTGAAGAAGAGTGGAAAACCATTTAGGAAAAATCACCCTCAGTACACCCGACTGATATCGAACCCCAATCTCCACGTCATCGACAGTATAGTCGATTGCGAGAGTGACTCTTTAGACCATGCGACTACCGAAGTGGGTTCAAAAATAAATATCAGCAGACCCATTTAGGATTTTATTTTTATTCTTTTATCATATGTCATTACCAACCGGGAGGGATATTCCATCCAGTTCAGTCACCTCTTTGTGGACTTCGCCACTCTGGTGGCACAGAGTGTGGCCCAGGGTACACCTATGGATGTGATGATAGTGAATATGAATATGTGGTCCAGTGGGAGTCACAAACCTAACTCAAGTCTAATTTACCAACCCCTGGTGATCGTTGGAAGAACTACTCTTAAGAGAAAAATACCCAAGGTACCAGCCGAGAATCAAACTTGTAGCCAGATGCACTGACCACTTCACTTCGGGTCCGGATTAACATAGTGTAATACGTCAAGTTGATACTGATGCTTTTCAGGATAAACGGAGTGTACACCGGTACGGGTGTTAAACTACCTATTCATACAAATTCGAATATAAATGTGCAGTAAACAAGATAAAAACATTTAACTTATTATTTTTAAATCACCAATTCGTGTAAAATAATAGTAGTTTGAGAAAGATTTTGTTGTAACAGTTAATTGTTTTCTCAAACGTAGATCTACATTGCCGCATCAAACCCATAGTAGTGTACATAACTTATTATGAATCCCGGCACGACTTATTGTATACAATATCTTGTACCTTGTAAGAAAGAATACACGTACAAGTATTTTAGAGGCAGTTAAAGCTGTTGGATGTAAGTATACAGTCAAATTTTCATAATACGAATCTTGTTTGCCAGATAGAAAAGTTAATTGAGCCCCTTTCACGTATTCACACGTAAAGTCATGTGATCTGCAGCTGATACTTTTGACATAAATATATATTGCTTTTTATAAATGTTATCATTAATGACAGCAACAAACCTTTTTTATAAAGCTTTTCCCATGAAAAAATTTACTGTAGAAACCATGGCTTATATAAGCTTCGTATTTATAAAATGAATGATTGAATATTGATTAATAACTAAATAAATACTTGATCATATCAAAATATAAATTAAATTCATAAGAGACTGAACTCCGAATATGGAGATTTTTGACTGTTCAAAAATCAATCGTATAATTGATGATAATAGTTTGTAATAACTTTTAACGGTGAATAGGTAAATAAATATTTACTGTAAATATTATTTTAAAATATACTTGATTATCTAATTATATAAAAGGCAAAATTTCCATCGCATTGTTAAAATATCATATGCATTTATATATGTCATATGAACAGAATCCAGGTATAACGTGTTTGCAATAAATAGAACCAAGATCTGGTACAGTTTCTTGTATCAAATTTTTGTACAATAAATAATATTATCCTGTCGACCAGTCTAAGAACTTTCTTAGCGCCTGCTAAACTCTTTGATACTAGCCTATCATACACCCTCTTATGATAAGTAGTATCTCATTTGAGAAAAGGCGTTTTCAAAAATTATGTCATTAACACACATTAGTTTAAATCAAGTATCAAAATGATAACTTATATTTCTTGATAATATTTAACTCAAGTAGTCCATCAACTTAAATTAATGTAAATAGTTATAAAAATAAGTTTGGACATTTTAAATATATTTTGTTTATTAATAAAACAAATGAAAATATTTTCTTTTCCACTTAGATTTATTTTTAATAAAATTCAATAGTAATTAATGGAAGTCTATCACTTATTTAAAATATGTAATTTTAAACTGATATTTTATTTGTAAAGAAAAAAATAATGTGTGAAGTTAAAACAGTTATTGCTACTGCGTATAGCCCGAACGGGTTTTAAAGACTTGGCATTAAATAAAGTTAATGATTTTTTTTAAATAAAATGTTTTAATTTTAGGATCATTATTCATTTAAAAATCACTTTATTTGTTTTAAATAAAAACAAATCGGTGTAATATGTCTGAATTGAACCTAAAAATTACACGGTTTTTATGTTTTAAGAATCAATCTTTCAGTAAATTAACCGTGAGGGTGGTGGTTAATATAAGATTAAACTCAAACCAGAAAACTTATCAAAGTGTAGTTTTATGAATTATTTAGTTCCTAACAGCCTAATTAGAATATGTTAAAAAGTTTTATATTTTAAATAAACTATCATTTACATTAATATTAATTATTTTTCTCCTAAATAATGTCTCTTTTTTTTTAATGCTAGTACACTTTCTCAAATTATATTTTGCTAATTCCTACATTCCATAAATGTAAGCATGTGGATAACACAGACGGGTAGTAACATGGTGTAGTGCGTAGAGAATTAAAATATTGAAATTATCAAGACAGCATTTTGTTTAAAGGTAATTATAGAAAACAATAATATAGTAAAGATGTACGAGGCTTTGAAATGTCAAAGTTGAAGCTCAAATCTCCTTCAATTTGTCTTCGACAACTAAAGTAACCTTCGAATCTTTAAAACATTTCTAAGGAAACAGTAAAGCTCGATATATAATGAAAAAATTAGAAATATTTAAGCTAATTATGACATATTTCAACGATAACTTATTCATTTTTATAACAACTAGTAAACGGTATTTCAAGTAAGGCTTAAATTGTTTAAGTTTTTTAAAATTCAAATAGTTTACTATCAATATTGGATACTAATTAAATCTCAAACCAACCTCTGAGGACTCCTTAGAGAAAGAACAGTACTAAAAAATATATAGATACACAACATGACGCTCATTTGGAATGAGACTTCTCTTCTTTAGGATAGGGGTGTGAAAGTGATAAAAACCTATCCCATGCCCCATAACAACGATTAGTGATTATTATTATTAGCATCGCATCTTATTATTCATTCGGACTATACGCATTAGTGATTACATTACATATAAAACGTAAACATAGATTCCGAAATGTCAACATAAAATGACATGGTGTGGGTTTCTTTATATTAAACCAATTTATTTACGTCACCACATCTTACTAACTTTTCAGGTTATACGCACATATGATAATTACTTTAATGCGATAGGGATGTGATTTGCGTGGAAGGAAAGTGATAAATCATTTAGGAAAACCCGACCGGGATTCTAACCTCGATCTCATAATCAGCAGACCAATCCAACATAAGAGTGACACCTTAGACTGTAAGGCCACCGAAGTGGGTTATTTAAAAATCAAAAAGTGTTTTATGAGATAACAAAAAAAACATTCATAATTGTGTTAAGCTATGAATTTTATTCGCATGCCTAGAAGCTTCGTTTCGCATTTAAAATGTGACCTTCACACACATATACAATTTGGTAAGCCATGCCACTTGAAAGTGCAGAGCCAACCCTGAGAGTTGAACCGTTATTGCTCTCTGTACCAATGTTAGTAGAGTGCTAATATCAGTGTTATGGTTAGCGCCCCTCACCGGAAATCTCCGCTCCTTTGAGTACTAACAGAACCAAGTGGTTTCCCGGTGTCTCCACAAAGCAAACCCTGGGGTTTGTAAACTTCTTGATACAACACAAGCACTTATCACACATATATCGCTATATACTCTCCGAAGTTATTTTGTATTCCCTAGAACATCTCCCGGTTGGAATCACTACTGTATTTAGAAATCTCGAAAGAGTTAATTTCGAGAGAGAAAACAGTTGAAAACTGAAATTTAACAGATCAAGAGAAATAAGCTTGATGGCTTTAAGGTGGGAGCGTAGTGGACGCGAGAAAAGGTGTTTGTGCAGTTTTTAAATCAAAACATTTCTTGATCAAAACAAATCAGATAATTCTCCAGTAGGAACAGAAAGTTTAATTTTCTTCACATGGTTACCTCAACATTTGTTGAATATCTGTCAACGGTGTCCTGGAATTTAATGATAGCTATTTTACTACTTTAAAAATTCTGAAAATTGAAAAATGACACCTGGACACGGGAATTGAACCCGGGAATATGATATCTATATGGAGTAATCCTCGCTAAAAAGCATAAATAATAGCTTTGGATATTTGATTCAATTTAAAAAGTTGGTCATCTAATGCTCGTGACAGAAATTCAACAACTAAATGAGCGTTACCTACACTCGACTCTTATAAATTACACGATACAAATAAAAAATGTTTCAATCGTAACAAGGCGTGAGCGATACATTTTGAAGATTAAATTTATATAAATGGTTTTATTTACACGATCGGTAAATTTAATTGTCTATCAATAAATACTTGTACACGTTTCATATTTTCTTAAGGTCATGAACATGTGCTTATACAAGATAATATTTACATTAAATAATAATTACATTAAAGTGTCATTTTCGGTTGCAGTTGAACATAATATTTTACTTTAGTACATTATTTTTGTACCGCGCCTTACTACCAGTCTGTATTTAACTACACTAATTATATAGTGATGGGGAATGTGGAATTTATAATAAATGTAACTGCATTTTCATGGAGGGAGAGTGGGAAACCATTTAAGAAAAAACAAAAAATAAGCTTGATGTTTAGTCCGTGTGCCCACATACACTTTTGTCAGCCCAAGCATAACCCTATTTAATGAATTGTAATGTACTATAAATGTAGCATAACTAGCTTGATTGTATTTCTTTAGTTTGATATTGAAGCGTTCATGGCCACCTCAAAATAAAACTTTTTTTGCTAGTGAATGAACGTAAATTCAATTAGATGAACCTAGCAATTATAAAATACAAATGCATTAAATTTAAACCATAACATACGTGGAAACGTGCCAGAGTTAATGATATGACGACTAATGAACTCATTATACTTCCAAAAATGAACCGATTTTTTTTACTACTCTCCTTTTTAATGCTGTTAAGGGGAAATTCTCTTGGCTCTGATTTCAAATTACGTCTGATTTGTTTCAATTGTTATTCATTCGTCGCTCGTCAAATTCTCGTCTGGTTCTAATTGACTAGGTTGTAACAAGATCGATAGAAACGTAATTAATGTTTGACTTATTTACTTCAAGGCTTAAATTCGTGCATATTATATTTTTTAAAGTCATTTTATCAACGTTCATTTTTAGCTAACATCGTTTTTTTTATATAACAACTGTTTATATTTTATTTACACTTCCGGTTTGCTCTGCGTGCGTTCGTTTCCGTTTTTTTTAAATCCAATTTCTTTCCCCCAAGTGACATTGATTATGGATAGATCGTTTTTTTTATTTTATTTTTTTTCGTAACTATTTGGGGTGGAATTTATTTGTCAAAATAATGATAGAAACATGAACTGAATGATTGATTTCTGTTTCTGTAGTATAAAAAAAGGTAAATTGTTTTTAATTTTAATAATAACACGTGTCCTTCCCTTTGTTAATTTCACTCTTTCATACACCCTTAGTCTAACCTGTAATGTATCAAGTTTACCTTGAATTATATCACTATGATATTGTTTTTAAGTTAGAGTCATAGTGTAATCCGTCAAGGTCAGACTGATTGGTACCTTTCAGGGTAAACGGAGTGAACTTTCTTCCTTAAATACTAAGTTATAAATAGCAATAAAGGTTTCCTTGATTTTACAGTCATGGATATAAAATTATTTCAAATAGTATACAACTATAACGAACTCATTTAAACATTTATTTATCCTTTAGCCCTCTCAAAGTTTTAGTAAATTAATATTTGCTTCAGTGGCCACATGGTCTAAACTCTATAAAGTGTCAATCTCACAATAGAACAGACTGCCGGTAATAGGTAGCTCAGAATACGAATGCCAATTGGGTGTACTGAGATTGATTTTTCCTAAATAGTTTTTAACTTAATCTCCACGCCAATGTGGGTAAACTTTTTCTAAATGTATCCTCCCTCATAACTTACTCATTAAATAAGTTAGTACATATGTATAATTTGAACAGGTAGTAAAATGCGTTGCTAAAAAAAAAGTAGATTGTTACATCTCTTATTTTTCGAGAGTTTTAATGGCAGTTAAACATTATACTTAATATTTTGCACAGTGTATTATTATTATTATTATTATTAACAGTAATAGTTGGTGACCTGGTGGTCTATAGGTAGGTTGTCAGACTTCTGTGTCGGGGGTCCGGTGTTCAATCCTAGGTCCCAGCACAGATTTATCTGATTGACAAACCCTTCCTTCACCTCTGACAAGACGTGTATTAATCACAACTTGTGAATGTGTGGAATGCCAGGCCTCCACCATGGTTCGGATTCCCTGTTAAACTGTAGGTCCTCCATTTCCTCTCGCTATCACCCTACCATTACACATTAGCGTAAGTGCGTATAACCCGAACGGGTAGTAAGACGCGGTGCTAATAATAATAATAATAATAATAATAATAATAATAGTAATAGTTACACACATTTAATTACGCTAGTGAGGTAGGTACAAGAAAGATAAAATTAATAAAAAATGCACCCACATGTTTGTGTAGAGTAGGAATATACATAGGATAATTCACCCTCAGCCCACCTTTCCCTCCTCATCATTAGACAACTAGAATATACGTGCTTGACGTCTAGTCCACGTGTTCACCAATGTGTGATTATTTCAGATCACGAATTTAAATTTAGAATAGACACAAAACTCGGCTCCCAGTCGTTAATTCATCACAGTGAAAGTGGAAACCCACAACAGATATCAACAATGGTTGATACCACTATTTGAAGACAATTAAAATTTTGTGTTTCTACTGGAACAATCTTGTATTTATTTTGGCCTAAAATAAGTTTTGCTATAAAAACTGCAAAAACACTGCCTTTAACTCTCGTTCTTTACCTCCCCACCTTAAATGCTACCCTCAATGGTGAACGAGTGGTTCAAGGCATTGGAATCTTACCTTACTTGGTTACTGTTGATGGGTAGGTTGGGGTTCGGATCCTAGCTGGTTGTTCTGGAGCTGATTTTCACCGTGTGATCTTTCACTGTCGCACTTGTAGTATACATCCAATCCTGAATTAATTAATTTTCTATAAGGTGTGGTATTTATTCTTTTCCACTTATATTAAATCGTTAATGATGCTTAGGGCCAAGTGCAATAATAATTTTAATTTATTATTTTCATCTTACTTTATTAAAGTGCAAGCCAACAGTCGAGAGAGACCTCTAACAAGGTATCAGTGAAGATACAGAAGAACATATGGTAATAATAATAAAATAAATGGCGTTTAATCTTGTGTCTTTAAATTGATCATCTCAAATCATTCGTTTAGATTGTTTTGAAAATTATTTCCTATCGATATCTAAAATACTGTTACATGTTAAATCTTATTTTGAAATACTTTTATTTTGACCGATTTTAAGTGAAAGGGACAAACGATACAAATAAATAGACTTGAAAAACGTTTACAGAAGGAAAATCTCGGTGAGAAATCTTCTTATGTTAGATTCCATCTCGACAAGAAAGTGGGCGGAAAGAGGGAAACAAAATAAAAAAGGCAGTTTTTTTTGTTGCTAGATATTTGGTTTATTTTATTTCAGGTTGTCTCCAGGCATTATATATATATTTTTTTATTTTTGAATCTCTTGCGAAGAGGAAAAATACGGGAGTCTTTGTGCGAAGGGGAATCCCATATTGCACATTCCCTCGGGTTCGTGAGGCAGGGAGCGAGGGTAAAGAGGAGGATTGACGGAGAAGGGGTAGTTTTGAGTCCCTGTTTTCTACCTTTCTGTGAGCCGCCACTGCTCCTCACTGACTACTAGTAGTGGACACGTGCCACGCACGGCGTGTTCAGTATTATAACGACTGTGTGTCAGAGACGATCTCTTAGACCACTTGAAGCACGCTAGAAAAGTTGTGATTATTATTATATTCTTTCTTGGAGGATATTTATCTTGACTGCAACTATTCATCAAGATAGTTTAGTCTGGTTATTTGGGAGACTAAAATGTCAGGGTTTGGAGTCCTAGCTGGGTCTATCGACATAGTGTTTATTTTTCTTAAATATTTTCTCAATCTCCTTACACGTAATGTTCCTCTAAATCCAACCATCCTCATCCGTCCCTATGGCATAGTTTTGTTTAAATTTGAATA
The DNA here is from genome assembly GCA_902141375.1 of Timema poppense. Classification (NCBI taxonomy): domain Eukaryota; kingdom Metazoa; phylum Arthropoda; class Insecta; order Phasmatodea; family Timematidae; genus Timema; species Timema poppense. The sequence continues at coordinate 7,991 of CABFOV010004377.1, read as the reverse complement.
TACCGGATGGTAAGACGCGATACAAAAAATAAACCTTAATGATTGATTAAATTATTAAACCAATTTTAATTTAATCTACTCACAAAAAAATAAAAGGAAATAAACTTCTAAATCTCAAATCGGGTGTATATTTATTTTATTAATTTATTATATAATCATTCATGTATAGAAATTTACGAATAAATAGAATTCTTAAATGATCCACTTTATTCATTGTAAATAAAAAGTGAAAAAGAATATCTTTTTCTCCCTCTCAGATTTTGTAAATCTTACTGAACACTATTGTTTGTGTTTCATGAGGGTTGAGCAATATCTACCACACGTATAGATCCAAATTTATAAAACTAGTAGCCCCTGTAAACGAACATGTGCACCTCAAAACTGGATTTTTTTTAAGCTAACTAAAACAGAAAAAATGAAGAAATATTATCGCTGCGTTATAGACTTAGTACTAAATTTCATAATATTGTGAAATGTGGGTCGTGAGACTTCTTGTGTACAAACATTGGTAGTTGGAGTTTAAATTTTTTTATTATATTGCTGCTGTCCATACCCCCTTATCCATTATCTATCTGTCAATCTGTCTGATTAACCTATAAAATGATGGGGGTTGTCAGCTAAGACCGTTTTAAATAGCCACATTCGTTGTGTGGATGGATTTATTGTAGACTAAATTACATAATGTGCTGTTGATAGTGTATTGTTAAAATACTACGAAAGTTATTGACAAAGTCAGTCATTCTAGCAAACAGTCCTTGAATACATCTCTATAGGTAACTACTCCACCTCGTCCTGAAAAAGAACGTATATCCTACCTCGATGATCCTTGCCATCAGCTATCAAAAGCATCTTTACATTCTCCAAAGGCTCTCTTGAAAACACGAACGAACCATTTGTCCGAGTTTAGCATTTACTTATAGCTTTATAAATGTGTCATGATTACTGATGGTTTTTCTAAATGTAATTTACTGGTATATAACTATTCACAATACAAGCAAATCTGAATTTCAAAACATATGTGTAAGCTCTTGGCGGACTGTTATGACTAACTTGACTGACTCAGGGATTATTACGAGGAGACTGTGTAACTTATGTAACATACCTATGTCCCAATGTTATTAGAAACTGACGAGATTTTATTATGACACTTTTTACACGTTTTAAACCTTTTTACGCTAAAATAATACCTTTTTATGACCTTTCAAACTAATTGCCATTTTATACCCTTTTTTCGATTTTTATCCTTTTTACCTACCCCTCTTAATCAAACGATTAAATTTACTTTTTACCCCTTTCCACCCGTACACTATTTTTAACCTTCTACACTAAAATATTTCTGCCAGACAAAGCCGGGTAGGTCAATGCTATTTTATAAATCAATCTAAATACCTTTAAAACAATAAGATTACCTATGCCAGAAACCATCTTAATGAACCCTTAAATATAACCCCATCTCCTCCGTTCTACTAGTATTGTAAGATTAATATAACTATACCGTAAAACATCTAGTTCACACGGATAAATTAAGAGTTACACCTGAATTATATTATCATTATTTTAGAGCGCTTAAGGTAAATACGAGTTATAGAGACTGGAAAGCAATCTATTAGATAACTCAGAATTACATGGTGTAAGGATTTAGAATAATAATATAATTCAGATCACAAGTGAACGGGAAGATTGAGGCCCGTATGCAAGGACGATGCTGAGCACGGCCAGAGTACAGGCTGAGGTGAGCACTAGCAGAGCATGAGGCCTGTCGTGAAAACAGGTGTCCCGATCGTCTATGCGCGCAGCGCCATGTTGTGGAAATATCCTCTGAGTACGGGCAGAGTATAGTCTGAGCCAGACTTTGGCAAGACTCAAGATATTGCGTCATAGATCATACTAGCACGAGGCTCATACTCTGCCTGTACTCTGGCTCTGCTCAGCATCGACCTGGCATACGGGCCTGAAGTTCAAACCTGGGCAGGCAGCACTGAAGGTGATTTTTACACAGAATATATCACAAGGGCCTTCCCGGCCTCTCTCCACACCGATGTTGGGGCATTTGATTAAAAAAACTTCCTTAAATTAGGCACTAAAGCTATTGGGTTAGACGTAAAAATATTTAATTTTAAAACTAGAGCTGACTCTCAAACTTACCTTTAAGGCTAATAAACAAACACACATTATTTTATTACATTATTTTGTAACTGCTTGACCAAGAGATGGGGAAGAACAGTTTAATAGAAAAGTCCCGTCAGGACTGGATTGTCCCGATTTTAATCCACCAGTCAAAAGTGAATAGCACTAGTACCTCCATTTGATTTAGTATCACGTAAAGTAACCAATCTGTCCCAACCAGGTTTCACACCAGAGGGATTCATTCAATCGACGTCTGAAAAAAATAGTGCATCACTGCTTTGAAACTGTAGAAAAACCTTGTTAAGTACTAACAGTGCTTACATCTAGACACCGTAGCCAAAACCTTGTTAAGTACTAACAGTGCTTACATCTAGACACTGTAACCAAAACCTTGTAAGGTATTAGCAGTGCTGACATCTAGACACTGTAGCCAAATTCTTGTCAAGTATTAACAGGGCTTACATCTAGACACTGTAGCCAAAACCTTGTTAAGTACTAACAGTGCTTACATCTAGACACCGTAGCCAAAACCTTATCAAGTATTAATAGAGCTTACATCTAGACACTGTAGCCAAAACCTTGGAAAGTATTAGCAGTGCTTACATCTAGACACCGTAGACAAAACCTTGTAAAGTATTAGCAGTGCTTACATCTAGACAATGTAGCCTAAACCTTGTAAAGTATTAATAGAGCTTACATCTAGACACCGTAGCCAAAACCTTGTAAATTATTAACAGTGCTTACATCTACACACCGTAGCCAAAACCTTGTAAAGTATTAGCAGTGCTTACATGAAATGTCAAAATCATTAAAATCTTGATTTAATTATTTTTGACGATCATAATACTTTCTATACATGCAAGATAGCGAGAAAAAAAAATTGCGTCGCTTCCTACAAAATATATCTCTTGACAATATTTAATGTTACCTCTCCACCCCTTCGTCCCTCCATTCTTTGTTCCTGCCTCAGGCAGTCATGTGGTGTTGGAAGGGACTATACTGTATTTTCCTGATAAAATGTTAATATAATTCCTGGTAAAACAAAACAAAATGGCCGTGGAATAAGAAGCGTGTTCACCCCGATACGAAATTATCCGTGGGGAGTCAACATCATAGTAGGTCCTCTTCTCTCGGGGGGCGCGCAGAACAAATTCGCTAGAAGCGGTAATTGGTTCAAGTTTAATTGGGAGATGGATTTAATTAACCGGTGTTGACGCACATAAAACTTCCAATTTGTATCACAAAACACACAGTTTTATCCTTCTTGTTTTGTTTGGGTGCAGTCAATATTAGTGTACAGATTATTAATGTATAGTTTTAACGTTTGAATTATTTATGTTTATTTAGTTAATTATCGCTATTTGAATTATTTGTTTAAAATATAACTGCTTTATACATAATTTTAACTACATTGATTAATCTAGTTGTGAAATTAGATCTTCCTTTAAAGAGAATCTATTGATTCTATTTCCTTGCTAAACCACATTTGTGGTTTCGAAACATTACGGATTGCCAGTGACGGTGCTCCAATCCCGACCACGTGTAGTGAGGGTAGTATTTATTAAACCTACAGGCAACTTTTGGTACAATTTAACTAAGCTATATCTTCCTCACCCATACTCCATTAGTGTATTTTAAATTCGGATAGCCTGGATGGGTGGTAAGACAGCGTGCATAAATACACAATAAACATTTATTTTCTGCAGAGATGCCGATAGTACCAAATATATATATATATATATATAAAGGTTCAAACCACATTGATGGTCCTATGCGCCAGCCTTGCAATAATGGGTGTACTTTCTTGTCAAATGTGTAGAACAGACTAACAGGAAAGCTTTGAACAGACAAAAACGTTGAAATAGGAGTTTTGTTATCTGGATAGCACGATGTGCTTCCACAAACAAATTTAATTCTGAGATCGAACTAATAATGTCCCTTAAACATGTTATTTTGCCCTTCTACCACAAAGAAAATACTAAAAAGTCTAACATAATATTAAATATGAAACATATATATATGTTTCATATTTGATATTACGTTAGACTTTTTAGTATTTTCTGTGTGGTAGAATATTAAATATGATATATATATGGATCGCTGATTACGAGGAGGTCGAGTTTTTGAATCTCAATTATGTCAATAAATTTGGTGTTGAACGTGATAAATATACCAATAAACCTAAAATAATATACTTAACAAGATTAAAATAAAGTAGCTGCCAAGACATAATCAAATTCAACTTTTTGTTTGTGCTTTTAAGAAAATAGGGTTCGTGATAGTATATTGCCAAAGGAATAGGTTTTTTTAGATTCGTATAGCGATGTTAGAACGTTTAATTATATCTTTTAAAAATAATTATTTCAATTTGAATAAAAGCATTGCACTTAAAACAACTTCAACCTTTATTTATAACACGATTGCATGTACCAAAATAAACATGTCATCATTAGAATACGGACATTATAGATATTTACGCGTCATCACTTTCTTCCCCTCCCCCTCTCACGACTTTAACATCGTGGGCCTTTACGAAATTGTAATTGTAAAGAAAAATAGTCCCATGAACATCAGTGATCACGCATCTGCTATAATTCTTACTTAAACAGAATCACGTTTGGTACAGTCCGTGCTGCTTGTACCCGATCTTTTTTTTAACCTTTGGAGACTGGCGCTAAAAAAATAACATAAGTACTGGTGGCGTAGTATTTTTGCAACATCCTATAATGTCCAAGATAATAATCATAAACACATATGTTAATACATCATACTATTATTGAAGCAAAATTATTAAATAAATCTTTAAATAATATTGTATTTTTTGTAAATTTATTAAAAAAAAGTCACAATAATGTTGAACTATTAACAAAAAATAGCTATTATTAGAAAAAAATTGAGTACATGTTGATTGATGAATACAAAACTACATTACCTAAAACTTTGTAATCTAATCTACAAAATACCTCACAATAATAAAATATAAGTTTCAATTATGACGTAATTTAAACAGGAAAAACATTAAAAATAAGACTATTTCAAAAGTTTAATTAAATCTTGGCTGAAAAAAATACTTTTCTTCCTTGAGTTCCTTATTTCAATTCTTATTTTTATGTATAATAGCTACTGCACGTGAATAACAAAACTAAAGCAACATAGAAGAACTTTCAGACACGTGATAGAACGTGCACGAACTATGCAATGTAAAATACGGTGGCAATGAGTCAGACGTATGACATCACGACTGGTGCCGTTGCGTATTCACAACATTCTTGCATGGCGCCAGTTAAAATTTCCGTATCTCAGAAAATACACATTCTTTTGAATGTCTGATGACATCATACTATGCAGCAGGAACTAATTGAGGCATACATTGAAGGGGATCCGACTTAATTACCTTTAATTAAAAAAAATACAGTTCTTGCGAAAACCCAACAGCGCCAGTCACAGAAGGATAAAGCATTGCTTCTTACTATTTGTTAGGCTATATTTGTTTATGATAACTACCCTGATGGGGTAGTGATGAGGACAGAAGACTTTCAGAGGTAACCTACCCACATTTACGTGCAAGGAGAGTGGGAAACCATTACAAAAACAACCGTCAGTAGATTCGACCGGGATTTGAACCCCTATATCCCCGTCATTACAATTTTTTTTTGCTACCACATTTTACTACCCGTTTTGGTTATTACCCCGTGAACTAATTACACTTTTAATCGTATTGTTTTTTTCAAGTATTTTTTGAAAATATTGTTGATGAGTGTCAGAACTTCTTTATTGGAATCTGTTAACGCTGCATTATGGATGAGGATGGTTTAACTTATAGGAAGTGCATCCGAATATTCGTCTACGCAGAGCGGAAAACTATTTAGTGAAATCCACCCTTAATACACCCAACCGGGATTCGAACTCGAAATGTTCCAGTCATCAGCAGTCCAGTCTATTGCGAGAGTATTCGTAGAATATGATTCTGTAGTAAAAAAATATATATATATATATAAGATCCCATTTGAAAAACAAAATTTGACCTTGAGATGAGCTTGAAGGCATCCACAAAGTAAAAAATAAATTATGCCATTTTGTCAGCGTCTCAAAATCAATCAACTATGTATAAACAATTTTTTTCTTAATTTTTTTTAGAGATATTTTGATGTGCCAACTTAAAAATACCACCCTGTATATTGAAATATATATTATATTTAGTAAGTTACAATTAAAACATGTTAATAAATATAAGTTTTCTTCTTTCATAAAAATGTTTTTAGCGAAGGATCCCTTACACCAGTAAAAATACATACTGAAGACCTAATAAAAATTTTACACTAATATTATGAAAATTCAATAACTAGAGTCAAATTTTACAAGTATAAACACATAAATCAAACGGAATAAATCAAAAGTTTTGGATACTCCTTTAGAAAATATCCTTTATTCAGTTTTGAAAGAATTGGCAATCCTAAATATTGTTACTATTTTAAAGTGTATAAATTAAATCAAGAATATTTTAAAATTTCCTTAGTTAGCCTGAGATAATGATGGTGGAGCGTAGTTTAAAAAAAAACGTTGTTGTAGGTGATCGAAGTCGAAGTGAAAGAGAGATTTTATCATCAACGTTGATATTTATAAGATCCGTACCCCATAATAAACACTAACGTTGTATCACAAATGACAATAAGAAAGTGAATGACTTCAGTAGATTATTTCATAGAAATTTTGTCCTTAAAATAATTGACTTGTTTGTTTGATTGGTTTTGATCCGTGCTATCTTAGATCATTGACTACTGTAGATTATTCAAATCAACGTTACCGATTTCTTTCTATAGGCCCCTTTCCCCCTTTTGATCCAGTCGCCCCAACTCTGACTGTATATCGTAGGGTGAGATAGGAGAGTGTTGAGATTCATAAGTCCTATTCCACCCTCCTCTTACATGTGATGCACATGAGGGATGAACTGGTGGCAAATATCCTTGATGTGATATGTTTGACGCTGATGACATGATCCTCTCTCTACTCTGTCCCTGCTTGCACAGAGTGAGAGAGAAAGAGAGAGGGTGGGAGTAGAGAGGAAAATTGTAAAAGAGGGTGGACACTTGGAGGTTTATAATTAGAATATACAAATCACTCGTAAATTTCAAGCGTTTTTTTTAACTCGCGATACTAGTAGTTGCGTAGAGCCTTATGGACACGTTGTGTCAGTCTGTTTGCCGTGGATTTTGTTGCTTTGGTAAAAAAAAAATAAAAAAAAATAAAGAAAATGGGTTTCCCCTGTTGCCTATACTTCCCCACTTGTCAATAGAACCATCGGCAAGTAGAGGAAGCTTTGGCTGATTTGTTATGCGAGTTACAGGTTGTTTCCACAGACCCTTATCCTCGTTGTATGAACTTGACAATTTTGGTAACCAGAAATGTCACCGATGCGTTAACAAAGGAATGTCGCCTTTGTATCACACCTGTGGTGAGTCACATCTGTATTGATTGACTGCCTAAACGGGCGTCAAAGTGCTTCCTGCACCTCCTTACAAATTGACTGTGAAAACGCGAGTGCTCTTTTGCAGGTTGACTTATTTCTCATGGTTTTACTATGATTCCGCAGGACTTCAAGAAGGCCCAATAGCAAGTCAGCTCTGATCACTTTCTATTTAAACAAAAGATAATTGTGTCAAGGACTTCACATTTCCTATTAAACACTCGTGTAACTCGGTAGATGGGGGTGTATTTTCATACGGAGATTTCCTTTAACAATAAATGCTTTTTTACTGTCAAGATAGTAAATCATCATCTAACACCCCGCCAGGGAACACTGCCTTTACGTAGGTCCATCAGACCGGGCGGTGGGGATTGAGGCTCCGATGAAGCTGAGGGCTATG
>CABFOV010004376.1:0-48423 GCA_902141375.1 Timema poppense | reverse complement strand
ATCCTCTCCCCCCCCCCCCCCCCTTTTCCATGGTCGAAAGGTTTCTACTTTTGACGAATTGATGAAGTTACGTCACAGAGGCTGTATCCGACCACCTGACAAACCAGACAGCTCTGGATCAAAAGACAAATGATCAAACACTTACTTTGATCAAATTATAATATGAAAGGTCTTGTAAGGGCTGTAGGTTCTTTTTTTATAGCCATGCGAACTTTTTAAAACCAGTATATTACTTTATTGTATCGCCATTTGTAGGTCTAGCCCTTTAACTCATTCAGTAACGTACCTGTCTGCTAAGACAAGGGTCCAAGGATCGTTCACCGCAAGGCAAAAAATTTATAATTCGTAAATTTGAGTATTATTCTGTAAAACTAGATTAATTATTGGCTGGGACTGGATATTGTATCTGTTTTATAATTAAGTTAGTTTATAAAATGCGTGATGATATACACAGTCGGTTAAGAAAGTGCACTTTAAATACAAAAACCAATGAAACCGGAAAATATTCTGTTTACTGTATAGGGCCTATGTCAAAAGATCTACAGACTCAACAGACGCAGCATCCATGCACGGCCGTAAATTCATCACTCTAAAACGTTAAATCCACAGTTTTACCCAAGATAGAGGAGATGCGGGTATTATGGAATAGTCGGGCAATACGAAATAACATTGTTTCTCATATATTAAGTGTCACAATCTATCGTTAACTATTTCAACTATTACAAAAAATATTTTCGAAAAGATAGTGTTTAGCATGCATTCTTTACTCTACTGTTCTTAGAAATTCTAATCAAATCATTAGGTTAAGGCTCACTCATGCTTATCTTTGAGTTAAAACATTATTTTACAGTAATTTTATTATAACCTAACACAGAATATTGTATTCCAAAAGGATGAATCGGGCAATAAGGAATACTACTATTCCATAATACCCACACATTTTTCAAGTAACTTATTTAGCAAGTGATTTATATTGTCAACGTAAGCTTAAACATTTTTTCCTAACACCTAAGAAATATATTAAGAGAACAATGCAATCTGATTCAATAGTTTAGTCCATTATATTTTAATAATTCATTATTAATACTGATTTATTAATAAGATTTTTTTACTATAATGTATTATTTCAATGATTCTTTATTATTACGATTTTATTGTTCAACAAGATGTAGTCCACTCCACATGTAGTACACATAATATCTGCATGTATTTATACACTTTCTTATGAAACATTTGTTAGTTTTAGTAAATATAGTTAATTTTATATATAATAATAATGTGTAGTATTCCATATTTCCCTCCATATTCCATATTGCCCTCATTTGTTCCACTTCTCTTATAAGTGCTCCTACAGGACATTAAAAGTTATTAATTTTTCTTTAAACAGTAAAAATAGCTAAAAACATATGTTACAACTCCACTCTGAGTCCTTTTATTTACGACCTTAAATAAGATAAAAGGGAGCGGGAGTAAGATATGTAACAAGTGACAAGGTATATTATTAGCAATATTTAAAAGCAACAATATGAACGGTTTATTCAAAACAATAACAATAGAGCAGAAAACTTTACATGGTCTCATTATATCAAACTGAGTTATGTTGAAAACCAAACCAATAGATAATAACTTCATATCTTTAAAATGCACAGATAATTTAAGAGGGTTATAAAATTGTAATATATCCAATATTCAAATGGACAATAAATCAAAAATATTAATATCCATCAGGATAATACATAAAGACTAAATAAGGGCCTAATGGGCACCTTCAAATTGTTAACAAAGGGTCTTTTTCATATCAAGGAATAAAGACTTCAAAAAACGTTAACTATACATGTTAACTTTCTATAAGAGACTTTAAAGTACGTGAAAGTTTGGCTAACAGACTTTAGTCAAACTCCCCCGGGACTATCAGATCCTGAAACAATATTAGGAAATGAAAAAAATAAACCTATTAGTAAATAATAATGAAAATATCATATAAGAAGTAAACCATAAAAAATATTAGAAAATACACTAAAGTTAATTAGTTTCATAATTAATCAAAATGATCAGAATATTACGTTACATTATAATATATTTCAAAAAGCAAACAAAAATAAGAAACGCTATGTTGAAGTTTACAAAATAATTAATATTATCCAAGTCAATTAATAATTGTGGCTATCTAAAAGATTTAACACTCGAAAAGACTCTAGCGCCCAACTGTCGACACACAAAATATAGAGCTACATTTCAAATTTAACGATAAGGTAAAAATCAATAGATTTATATAATAGAAAATTTACAACATCTAGCATGGCTGACTAACAGTTAAAATTAAATCAGATTCCAATAAATAAATCTCTATAGTTACGATTCTGATGAATATATATTATATATATGTTTTATCCTGACATTGTTTAGGTACAGGACAATGTTCCTCGGTCAAGCGATGTAATCAAATAGTCATTTTGGCATACACGCACATCACAATGTATAGTGGGTTTCGTCGCAATAGAATCAAGATGGCAGAACTCAACACACGCTCGATGACGTCAATGCGGCTTTTTGGATAGTCATGTAGTAGACCCTTTGTTGACAAGGCTCCATCAGACTTCCACCATATCGTCAATCACCTGATTTTTTGAAAGGAGTTCATCTTTCTACCATCAGAGAGCAGGTGAATAGGTGAATACTCATCCTCTAGTATGGTCCAATATTTGCCGGCCCATTACATGTTAGTAGAACAGGACGGAGTGGACTACATCTTGTTGGAACATCGTAGCTCGCTCGGCCCACTCGTCAATTTAGGATGATAGGCGTAGGCCAGTCTTGGTGGTTGATAGTTTCAGAAGATTCAATCGGTAAGTACACGAACAGTTTTATTATGTTGAAATTGATTATGTAGAGATAATATATTATGCTTCAGAATTGTTTTATTATGTCGTACCAACATACATGAACTACAATAAAGAATAATATTAATGTAGGGATTATATTTGCGTCGGTATAATAGGAGCGGGTAGTATGAATAACAGAGAGTTATGCGTAAGTGTCAGCATAGGCGGGTCCTATTGTAACATACTGCACTGTAATGTTACTTATACAACTATAAGTTTGGTATGAAACTCGTTGACAACATGTGGAGATAAGCTTTGTTTGTAGTTAAAAAGTAAATGGTAACTTATTCCATATTACCCGCACTACCTCTACATTTTTCAGTCGTGGTAGGAATCGTACCCGGGACCCTTAGCTAACTTTATAAACATGCTACCGATTGAGCTAAGGTATTGGCTAGTCAAACTGTCAAATTTGATTGATATTATATATATATACATACCAATAAAATAACATTAAAAACCTAATAAAGTGTTATAGAAAATTACAAAAATGTGTATTTTATATTATGGTGTTGCTTATAATCTAGGGCCAAAATGTAAACACTTAAGGTAAGACTGATACCTCTCAAGTTAAATGGAGTTTATACCCACTTATAAAAATGTAAGCACTAAAATAAAATGATTATATTTGAAAGTATTATTAATTAAAATTGGAGGTTTGACAATGTAATATTTTGTTATAAAAATGTATACATTAAAAAATTACAGTTGGTGGAGTAAATTTGTTTCCACAAACTAGACGGGATACCAAGCCTTTTGGGAACTTTAGTCTAGGCACTTTACTCCACCCAACGAGACGTGGAAGATCATGGCAGTCTGCCACCCCAAAGGTGGTTTGTAACATTTTACAGGTACAAGTGATTGATTAACCTAAGGTTCACAATAAAAACATGTTATCAACTGTTGCACATCCCTTTATACAACTACTGGTGTTAATTATGTTTTTGTTTTAAAGTATCTTAAACTGAATTTTCTATTTACGGAGGAAATTAATACATTCAGTCCGATTTTTAAAATTTACACAAGTACAATTTTTGTAAATATAATATAATGTATTATTTGAGAATAAGTTACGCTTTACGCTGTTGGAATCTGTTAAGACATTAAAAGACGTGTCGCAAAGATTCCGCTCAGTGAAATATCCACTCACACTTTCAAGAAACATTAGACCCTCCCAACAAAACATTATTAAAGTGTGGAGGAGGTGACATATTCGCACACAACTAGTGAATGTTAATATATCACGTCAAGATTAGGTTAGGTTAGATTAGTTTAGGCAAGTTAGGTGAGTTAAGACAAGCTTAGACTAGTTTATGTTAAGTTAGGTTAGGTTAGGTTGGGTTAGGCTAGGTTAGTTTGGATTTATATTCCACATTTTTATCCACATACATTAATTATTTTAGTAAACCAGCGGTAAGTATAGATAATACAGTTTATGTTTCATACTTTCACCAAACTTCATTGGTAAATTTATAAAACCACTGGTGGATTTTGATCAATCCTATTTTGTGTAGGTTAAATATTTGCTTGACCACAATGAGCCTTTAGTATGGTAGTTAGAGACAACTAGGGGATGAATTTTTGGCACCACGTCTTACTACCCATTCAGGTAATACGCCTATGAACTAATTACACTAATGACCTAGGTATTAGGTGTAATTTAGAGGATGTGCATCCACATTTGCGTGGAGAGCGTGCGAAACCAGTTATGAAAAACCCCGTCACTGCATCCAGCTGGGATCAAACTCTGATCTCCCCGTCCTCGGCAGTCTAGTCTAACATTGTAGTAGCGTTTTAGACCTTGCGGCCGCCAAGACAGGAAGCGGGGGGGAGGGTTAAAGGTGTCACGAAGGTTCCACTCAACGAAATATCAGGTGCACTACTTGACTGCGGTTTTCCAGGTATTTGGGAAAGTCTAGCCGGTTGAGCCCAAATTTCACAACATTCCATTTGAGTGGAAATTTCACTGAGTCCACTTTTCATTCATTCTATTTAAAAAAAAGTTCTACTCTCATTAATGAAAAATATATACATTCATAAATAATACAAAACAATCGATATACGGGTTAGAAAACATAAAATAACAGAGCCTATTATCGTAAGTCTCAAAACTGAATATAACTCAAAATTTAATCATAATTACAGTTACAACTTTCAAGTTTAATTAGAAACGGAAATGCCAGAAGTATTAAAAGGTATATATATTTATTGTGAGCTTCAAAATATGTATATATACATATTTTGAAGTACAGTAAAATAGTAGAAATACCAACTCAACCATGTCGAAATAAATCTGGTTATTGAAGTATTGTTGACGTTTTTTTTATCTGAACAGATTTAATATTATCGGTAAAAACACAGCAAATACCAAACAGTTATACATCGCACGGGGAAAAAAAAAAGATCGTGGCTTATCGTAACCAATAAATGATGCGCATCAAAAGTAAGCAAAAAACAAAAGCTATTTAATCAACTTAAATTATGTTTTGAGCTTATGTTATAATATATTATAGCGATTTATAGTTTAGCTTTTTACATAAAAAAATGCCATTATTCATAGATTCAAGCTAGATTAACACCATTTTAATTATTACTAAAACTATAAAATTAATTTATATTTCACATTTATTTATCACATATTGATAACATTCATTCAAAGAAAAACACAAAGATATATTCAGAATATTTTATGCCTTAAAATCAAACAACCTCAAATCCTTCTAGAAATTAATGGTAATACACACTGGCACAAACTTTCTCGTATTGTATATAATATCTTCGATTATTTTTTCAAATAACAGCTTTTCAGTAAACTATATTTATTTCACCAATATGAGTAAGTAATCTGAATCAACTAAAAACTGAAGGTACAGTACATATACTTGGACGAAGGGAAAATCTTTAGCTTTGTCATATATTCAAAGTATGTATAAATTATGTTGATACACAAAGAAACCTACTTTGAAATTTTACGAAATTATATTTATGTTTGTCATAATTTCCATAAAAGCTATTTTGGTCATGCCATTTCATAGATTAAACTATTAACTAATGATCTAAAATATTGGTTACCTGGTGGTCTAGGGGTAAGGTGTCGGACTTCTGAGCTGGGGTCCGGAGTTCAATCTTCAGTCCCAGCACAGATTTATCTGATTACCAAACCCTTCCTTCACCTCTGACAATACGTTTATTAATCACAACTTGTGAATGTGGGCAATGCCAGGTCTCCACCGTGGTTCGGATCCCACGTTAAACTGTAGGTCCTTCATCTTCATCTCACAATCACCCTAACATCACACATTAGCTTAAGTGAGTATAACCCGAACGGGTAGTAAGACGCGGTGCTAATAATGATAGTAACTGAAATATTCCAATAAAGTCTAGTGTAATATCAGGTTTATAGATTTGCATATTGCTTAACTTTTCACGGCTTCATAAATAGCCAAACGTATGAAAAAAATGTTTCTAAAATTAACCATAATCATTTGAATAATGACTTTAACTTCTTTATTTTGTAATGTCTTTAGAAGACGTGCTAAATTAAAAAAAAATAGATTCAACAGTAAATTAACTTTTCGATCTAAGTTAAAAGGCATTAGAAATAAAATTGTGCATTAAAAAAACAATATAAAATACAATAAATAAATCTAAAATATAATTATTTATTCAGAAAAAAAAACCTCGACATAAAACACCCATTTTATTTGTGAATCTCTTAATAGGAGAAGCAGTTAAGATGAAGAAGAGGGGAGTGAGGGGTTTAGCCTGATAGGAAATTCGCCAGCTGATCAACTATGGACCTGTTCTGTTATATCCTTGTTATGTTGGCAGTTATTGATATAAAGGCCGCCAGGATAATTAACTTCCTTGAGAATGGTACTCATTTATACTCCAGAGTGGCAGGGATCGAACCTGGAATCCCGTACTAAGTTGGATGGTGATGAGAGGAGAACCATTGTTGTCATAGTAAGACACCTCCTGCTAAGATGTTGGTTAGAGAGAGACGGGGCAAGGAGTATGTGGAGTGTTGGAGGGAGGGTAGGTATGGAAGTACTGATAACTACAAGTTAGTAGTCGCGATGTTGGTAGCACCAGCCGTTGTCATGGTAACCATGCTAATAGCTCATGGGCGCCACCATTTTGAATACAAAATTGAGCCAGAGGTATTTTATTTCCTACTACAGATAGTTTCGTCCGTACTCCGTAGTTGGTCATCAAAAATATGGGATATCCGGGAGAAAAAACAACTTAATCAAAGTGATATTTTAAAACGCTGAACATCACAAAATAGTGACGAGGCTATTTAAAAACTGGACCTCCTAAAATCATGAATCAAACATCTTACGGTTCATAACTAATCAATCATATATTTGAAATATATTTAAGATCCTGACTTAGTATGAATAAAAGTAAATAAATAAATAAAAACAAATTGCTACCTAAAAATATAAATCTATGTTTAGTTGTAAATATTTAATCGTTTAGAAAGTATTCAGGCGATCGTTTTGGTATATTTCCATGTTAATAAATTTAAAGTTATTAAGTCGACTATAAATTATTATTATTAATTATTACTATTAGCACCGCGTCTTACACGCACTTACACCAATGTGTAGGGTGATAGTGAGATGAAATGGAGGACCTACAGTTTAACGTGGAATTCGAACCACGGTAAAGGCCTGACATTCCACACATTCACAAGCTGTGATTAATACACGTCTTGTCAGAGGTGAAGGAAGGGTTTGGCAATAAGATTAATCTGTGCCGGGACTGAGGATTGAACCCCAGACCGCGGCTTAGAAGTCCAACACCTTACCCCTAGACCTCCAGGTCACCTCAACTATAGAAAAAAAAAACTAGTTACAGACAATAAGTTTGGAAATTTTTATTTCGCTAGTCTTATCACCAAAAAGTGCTTTTAAAGGAAGTAATTTTTTTTAGTAAAAATGCTTTTTTGAAATTAAGGCAGAGTTAGAATTAGTTTTAAGGTAAGAAATTGGTTTTCTTTTAAAGGTTCAGATTAACCTTTCCCTTTAATGTGTGACAGCCAATGGCACTTCGTTTTACAAACATCCCGTTCCGTTTTTCATTCCTCGGTAAAGTATTGGNGGGGGGGTTGGGAGAGGAGGATTGGTATTTTCCTAGGGGAGGGGAAGGGTGAATGATGGAGAGTTTATCAGGGTTGATTTACTGCCCTGACTGACGTCACAATAGACCGTGATGTCTCGCCATCATTTGAAAGGGGCGGAGAGTGAGAGGGAGTAATGCCTTTGGGCTGATCAAGTTACGCGAGCGTTGGCGGTGTTGCGAAATTCTACTGGTGGAGTGTAATGTATATCCTTCCCCTAGAAGCACCGATGGTAAGTGACGTCATTAAGGGGGTTTCACCCTTTATGACACAATTGTTTAACCCAATGGATTGGGTTTATTGCTTTGCGTCTTAGTACAACCGCTTGTTATGTGTCGGATAGGTGTGAATATCTACACTAAATTTGCTGACTTGGCTGTAGAGATGAACATTTTCCGGGAGATTTTGGTTCGGGAAATCTTCTGCTGTGGTGGTTTGTGGTGGAGGGGTTAAATTGTAGAGGTGGAACTTATAACCTATTATACTTTAAAATATAGTGTGTTAAGAGATGAGTGGGTTATAAGAAGGGGGTGGGGGGTTTTAACGGGTTAGATAGAAAGCAAGGAGGATAGAGGTGGAGATAAATGTAAGGCTGACCTTAAAATTAATTAAATTAACTTATTGATGATTAAAAAATTGAAGTATGAATATAACGGGTCTATAAAGGCTCGCATTCAATTCTTTCTTTGGGTGACCTGGCGGTCTAGGGGTAAGGTGTCAGACTTCTAAGCTGGCGGCCGGGGTTCGATCCTCGGTCTCGGCACAGATTTATCTGATTTTCAAACCCTTCCTTCACCTCTGATAAGACATCTTGTGAATGTGAGGAATGCCAGGCCTCCACCGTGGTTCGGATTCCACGTTTACACATTAGCGTAAGTGCGTATAACCCGAACGGGTAGTAAGACGCGGTGCTAATAATAATAATAATAATAATAATAAAAGTTGTTTCTTTACGACTTTTTTTTTAGCACCACGTCTTAACTACCCGTATGTGTTGTACGCCAAGTACTAATAACGCTAATTGGTTAGTTACGAGGAAGGTTTAATTTAAAGGAATTGCACCCGCATTGAGTGGAAAACAATTTGGGAAAACAACCCTCAGTGCACCCGACCGGAATCAAACACCAATCTCCCCATCATCGGCAGTCTATTATTCTATTTAAAAAAATAGCGCGTTAGACCATGTGACCACCGAAGATCGTTTTATGACGTTTCTGGTGTTAACGCTCTTAAGAGAAAATAATGTTTTATGAACGTTGCTATCGGGGATCTCGATTTCATTAGTTCCATTTATCAGTTGAAATTATTTTACAGAAATAATAATTCAAAAATTTTACGTTTTGGAAAGTTTTCCGGAAATAATATAAGGACAATTTTAAAAACGGAGAACTTTCCTTCTGACAGGCTGGCGGGTGTGAAGTTTGAGACAAAAACTGCACAAACAAACACCATATCATTATTTTTTATTATTTAGATGGATAATATTAAAATTTGACTGGTTTTATACTTTTAGAAGAGAGAATCTTCAATTTTTAAATTTTTAATGATAAATTATCAATAACATTTAATCTTACAATCAGTGTGAGATCTTCAAAGTACATGTATGACGTGGTTATATGTGTTCAGATAATCTTAAAACATATAACATAATTGGAAAATGTAAATGGTAAAAACAAAAATTAAATACCAAAATTACCCTAAAACCCTAAAAAGTCATGTTAAAAGAGAAGTCATTTATGCTCAAGACACGCTCACTAAAATAATCAATTCCGAGTGTGTTTAATTGTTGAAATGGCGTCATGTCGTTTGTATTGTGGGTTTATATGTAGTCCTAGTCGACAAACATAGAACATACCTTCTGTCAGAACCCAGCATTCGACCGATGCTTTGAGAGGACCGTTAGTAGTCACCACGTGCGTTCCACCCGGATCGATCATGACGTCATAAAACTCCCCCCTTACCTCTCTTCTCACGCAGCCCTGTTCTTCTCTCTCGGCTGTACCAACCCTCCCCCTCCCCCCTACGAAGCAACTTTCCAGGCAGTGGCATATTGCTTTTGTTTTTGTATGTCGCACGTGTTAACTTTTTGGATCACAAAAGGGGTTTAATTAATTTACAACTGCTGGTGTTTCTATTTCCCCCCCCCTCTCTCTTTAATCTTTCTCTTGTACATGATTCTAACTAACAGTTTCTAATTTCCTAGCTTGAGGTTTTTCCCCAATGGTTAAAATTTAAAATAATAAAATGAAATATCTACTTTATTTTTTTGTAAAGAAAAAAATTAGCGAACGGTTGAATAAAAGCTAGATTCAACGCTTTTATCTCAATTATTTTTTATTGTAATCACGTCTGAATAGTAAATAGAAGAAAAGATTTTTAATAAGAACGAAATACTTTATTTTTGCATGAATATGTATGAATTCTTTTTCCATCAGCAATGCAATTTTCACTATACTGAACTAAAATCTGACATTTATTTCTCAAATACATACGGTACAAATTTAAAGAGTGCTTAACTTTAAACATACTAAACTCAATATTATTTGTTTTAAAAACAACACTGATAATTTTTAACGAATTGTATTTGATGTTGATATAATTGAAAATGATAGCAATGAATATGTTAAACGTGATTAAAAATTGCAAGTCTTAGTAAAATTTGTATTAGCTATGAAAACATTCAATTCTCTAATGTTTATATATATATATATATTATTTCAGCAATTTTCTTAATATTTATTGTGCATGTATTATTAAAATATTAATTATTATCTTTATTATTAGTATTATTAATATAATTATTATGAACGAATATATTCAATAAATTGAAGGACTTAGGCTAAACAACTAACACAAATGGATAAATAAAAATAGACTTTATTTAAAGATATATTTAGTACTTAGTTAAAAAATATAAAGATTATAAAGTAGGTGTAAATCTGTGATTGATTAGACTAGTCGCTAAACAAAAGATCATCAAATTTGTTCAAGATTTGATTTACTATGGAGTATTTAACAAAATAATATATTTAAAATAACTCTAAAGTTTAGAATTAATTGAGTGAAATACATATTAAAATGTATACAAATTATATCATTTAGTCAATAATTAGCAAAAACCATATATTAAACATAGTATGTAATGAAGTTTAAATAGGTATTTAAAAACTGTGTGGAAATAATTTCTTAAGATTGAAAAGATTGAATCGATAAACTAAGACATGAATGTAATTTGTTACTCAGTTTTGACGATGATTACAGGATCTTCTTGTTACTCACCTATAATCAGACCTTTATTCTTATGGAAGGTAGGGATGGTATTTTTTTAAATATAAAATTCATAGTTTTGTTGGTAAGCAACGATTAGTGATAATCAACAAGGAATTAGAACGCCGAGTAAAAAAATAGAAATAGCTTTATGATTCAAATGAGTCAACTGGAGAATATTAGAGTTTGCCATTTGTAATCACTTGGAACATCTAATTCCAATTTTTAAGGTTTATAGATGTCGTAAAATGCCGAAACATGTAGTCGTTACAAGACTTTAATAACTTAGTCATCTATTATACTAAAGATACGAGACTTACTATAACTTCAGATAAGAAATGTTATCTTTATATTTTAAATTTATATTCATTCCGTTAAATAAACTTAATGTACAAATTAGCTTCAAAACTTATAAATATTATATTATTCAATCTGAATTGTTTACCTCCCCTTAATATGTACAGAAGGAAACAATTACTAGTAAATAGTTGATTTATACATGATGAAGGGTATGGAAGGAAATATAACAAAATTGTATAAGTAACAGAAATAAATTTATTATAAAAAACATAATATGAAATAGGATTACATATGATAAACAAGATCATACAGTGTATGCTTGACGATAATCGTGTTCTCTTATAAATGTAAAAAATATTCGATCGGACAACCGGATATTGATATAAAGTAAAAGGAAACCATCAAGGTTAGATATAACATGGTGTAGTTTGCTTTGATAACTCCAGAAACATGGATACCAGTTCTAGCCAGAGCGATGAAATGTCTAACACCTCACGACTACGGTTAAAGGGGAGTTGAGCTCAGAGAATACATTCAAGACAATATAGCCGGGCTAACGCCGGACTAATTTCAGTGAGGTCTAAACATGAGAAATAGTAAAAACAATTGCATAACTAAAGATCCTATATTATTGAATTTACTAAAACGAATACTTTTCAAACTAGCTTGCTTGTTTTAAACCTCAAGGAGAATCATATACACCCTCGAGTTGTAATATCCTATAGGAGGATTTTTTATTTTTCAAACAATTGAAGGCTAACAATCAGGCATATACACTGAATTATACTATGGCCGGCCCTTTCCTAATAAGAACTGCCATAGCACTCAATAGTACATTTATACTCTTACCTGCACCCGGGGGTAAACATGAATACTAGTAGACACTATCGTTAAATACATAGATCAACAAGGTGTCAAAAGGGACCGGAAGAAAGTACTATCCACGCGGGCCACTACTTCAAACTAGCAGTGTTCCCGCAAGTTGCGCACCGCAAATAGTTAAAATATCAGGTATCAACAAGATTGCATACAGTCAGTGACCTAGCTAGGTCCTGGACAAACGTGTTAGATTACCTGCTTGTAGCCTTACGATAATTATAAAAGTGAACATGTCGTTAGGGCGTCATGAAATATTATTATTATTATTATTATTATTAGCACCGCGTCTTACTACCCGTTCGGATTATACTGCACTTACGCTAATGTGTAATGGTAGGGTGATTGTGAGATGAAATGGAGGACCTACAGTTTAACGTGGAATCCGAGCTACGGGGGAGGCCTGGCATTCCCCACATTCACCATGAAATATTAAAACGTCTTAAGAACTCAGAAAAGAAAAATGAATTTATGATTTAGGGTTATTTTGAACACTTGGACCTACACATATATAGAGCATACATACAGCCCCCGTACTTAAATTATGTCTGATGGACATAGGGAAAATAGTAGCCAGACTATCTGACAAAATAAACCATGTCTGATGGACATGGTACATAATATTAGTCTCTCAGACTAAATAAAACATGTCTGATAGACATAGTCACTCTGACTAAAGAAAACATTCACATTCAACACACTATTTTGAAGGACATACTAAGTAATGTTAGTCACTCTGACTAAAGACAACATGCCTGATGGACGTAGAAATAAACTAACAATATTACACAACAGCCCATGTCTGAGGGACATAGCAATCTATGTAAAACATTTGGAATAATACTCATGGATACAGAAGAGGCTTCCTCTGCGCAGTAGCGGTGAGTCCGACGCCTGTCTCAACGTGATAATCAGTATTTTATGGCGCTGAAGATTGGTGCAGAAGTTCTTCCTTCGATGTATTACAAAGAAATTCCATAAAGTGAGTACCGGGCGATTCGTTACACACAGCTGTGAAACTACGTCTAAACAATTCCACCAGGAAATCTAAGGATAAGAAGAAGAGGGGGGGGGAGGGGGGAAGAGTTGCAAGGAAAGTCCACTGTTGCAGTGGCGCTCTTTGAAGCAGCGCCGAGCTCATGAAGACATTCTTTTCCAACCACGTGTGTTCAACGGACAAGACGCTGCCATGCCGGCGCTACCGGAACGGCTCGCCAGAGCATGTTGTTTGTATCCAGCAACATCCATCCAGAGTGAGTCAATATCTGCTACATTTTAATGGAATAGATTAGTTCTAATTCTCTTGTTTTGAAGCCTTTGTAGAATACTTGATTGTAGATGTCATTTTATATATTATTATTATTATTATTATCATCATCATCACCGCGTCTTACTACCCGTTCAGGTTATACGCACTTGCGCTAATGTGTAATGATAGGTGATTGTGAGATGAAATGAAGGACCTACAGTTTAACGTGGAATCCGAACCACGGTGGAAGACCTGGCATTTCCCACATTCACAAGTTGTGATCAATACAAGTCTTGTCTAGAGGTGAAGGAAGGGTTTGGCAATCAGATAAATCTGTGCCGGGACCGAGGATTGAACCCCGGACCCTCAGCACAGAAGTCCGACACCTTACCCCTGGACCACCAGGTCACCGCCATTTTATATAGAGGACATGCTACAAATCTAAGCATAGTTATACATATTTTGTCATATTATTTCTTAAAAATTTTCTGAGTGTTACATTTGCATTGTTATTTATTAATAACTTTTAATGTTTCATACTTACTCATTTACTAATTTTTTGTTTCTTTAACCAAAATTATACACATTATATTTTAACATATTGCTTGATATAATATTTTGATCATCATCCTAAAATAATTGCTTTTTCATTATATTTTCTTCATTATGCTTATGTACTGTAACCTTAAATTTTAATTTCATACTTTATCATACAGCATAACACATATACTACTAAAAATGCCTTAAAAAAAACATATTATTAGTTCACTTTTACATACTTGTTCAATTTATGATTCTCTTAACATTAATTTTCTGAATATTTCTTCTGTGTTTAATATAATTTAATGATAATTTAAAAAATACTCAAACCTATTCTTCAATTTAAGTCTATTCATAATGCATAACTTTATATTTTTTATAAATTATGTTTTTTATTATTTGCTTTTAATTATCACTTCAAATATTACTGTAGCCCTATAATATTTTCTTCGTGTTTGTTATATATTGAAAACTCAAATATTCTCCATTCGACTCATTTATCTTCTATAAAATTGATATATTATCAACTTTCTAATCATTACTTGGCTACTTTATCTGGATTTTTTTTACACAAAATGTATTATTTAAAGTTTTTTTTTCCTTATAGATTAAGAGGTGGTATTGTTAACTAAATCAGGAACATATGTGGATGTCCGGTATATTTTAGGTGGTTTGTGAATTTAATTTTGGTCTGGCCCCCAAATAAGTACTGTACATCAACACACACCCATTAACAATTTGCATCAAACTTAAATTTAACTCATCCAAAGTACCATGATGTGTAGTTCTGAAAACATGTATATTCAAAGAGCCGGTCAATAAATAAAATAAATCATTAGTTAACAATCTTTGCCAAACCAAACCCTCATAAATATATTACACACCAAAATCAGCAATTGACAGAATTAAGATTAACATAATTTTTTCCCACCCAATTCTTTCATATGGCAATAAACTCAAACCGTAAATACAACCAACTTTATATCTATCTTTTAAAACAGTCACACATTATCATGTAATCATTGAAACATAACGACAACCTCACAGCACATATCCGTGGAATTGGAAAATCTAGCAAGTTATTTTTGGTCCCCCCAGCCGGATAATTATTTAGTAACGTGGTACACCCTGTTTTAATAATGTAAGTGAAGGATCAACATCCACCCTACCCGCATCGGTGGCCGCGTGGTCTAACACGCTACTCTCGCAGTAGATATGAATCTAATTTTTTTTTACATAACCTATGATTGCTATTAGGAAAATATTGCGTTTGTTTGTGAGCTCAGTTTATGGGGTGCTTTGGAATATACTAGTATGTAATATAGCCAAATTGCTTGGATATTTCTCTCACTTAAGCCATGCAAAAAATCCTTACTAAAATACATCTAAAACTATGCATATCAAAAATATGTATTAACATATAATTTACTCACAAATGTATTTATAATTTAGTGGAGGTGATCATTTTGCTTAAGGAAGCTTTAAATGTGTATACATGTGTATGTTTTAGTAGTATTCAACTTTTTAAGACGAGAAGACAAAAACCCCTTTTGAGACTCCTAAAAACATATTTCCTCATAATACTTTTTATGATTTTCAGAATGTTTCCGTATTAACAGTTGTGACGTAATTTGCCACCCTACCTTGTATTTCCCTATGTTTTCTACTTTTTGTGAACAATTTCCAATTTATTTTCGCGTGAAATCTTCAAAGTTCGCCAGCTGGTTGCCGGCCTGACTGATGATACTATTTACATCTATTAAATAAAATAAAAGGACGGAAGGAACAACGTAAAACATTCTTTTAAATAATTTAAATAAGGAATTTTTATTTAAGGAAGAACACTTACCTTTTATTAAACATATTAATTATCCTTTTAAGAAGTGTGTTTGACTCTTGTATTCATTTTCAACGTCGACCATGTTTGTTTTAACGCATGCGCAGTTCTATCAAACAAGTGAGTAGCGAGTTTCGTGGTTGTAGAAGAAGAAAGGAAGAAAAAACGAGCGCGATTTTTAATTTTGACAGAAGGAAATAGACATTTAATTCTTTATAAAACATTATTCACATTCAATTAGTTTTATTTCAATATTTATATTAAACCTGCATTTCATTTGATTTTCTCCCTAGTCCATAGCCCACAATTTATTTTCGTTTAAAAAAAATATATATTAGCTTTCTCTTTGGACTTGGAAGTATGAATAGAACATTTAAAATTTTTAGATATTGGAAGGTTTTAGAATAGGAGACAGTTCTTCTTCGGGTTTGGTCCAACATGGAGCCAAATCTGTGGAGCTCCTAATTAAAATTATTTTATAGTGAATCAAAGGTTGTGGATTAAAGTAAAAGTAGCAAAAATGGGATGCTAAGTGTGTGTGCAAGAACTATTACTATTTATGTTCGTTTAAATTGTGGAAGAATTTGAAGTGAAACAAATTTATGAAGATGGTGTTTCAATATGGACTAATTAATTATTCATGGGTGAGGTCAAACCAACTCTTCAATTTTCAATTATTGCAATCATTTTTTTCTTTCTCCTATAAAAATCAGAACTCATTTACTTTCAGAAAGACAGACTGACGCAGAGAATTAATTAACATTTTATTTTATGTCCAATTATTAATTTTATTGATTGTATTTTTTTCTCTCTTCTTTTGGTTTCAACAATACTGTTCTATACTTTGTTAAATTAGAATTACAACTAACCGGAATTCCATAGGTAGGATTGGGATGTGGTAAAAAGGGAACAACAATAAATCCACAAAAGTGCCAACAATTGTTATTTTATAGATTTATTTTTATTTGTAGCCTAAATTACATTTTACTTCAACAATCCATTTTTTTAAATCTGAATTGTTCATGTTTTTTAGTTTTAAATTTACCCAGTGGTCTCGAGTTTGAGAGTCATAGTGCCGCTGACTGAATTAGCCGAGGTACATTGTTTTTCTTTCTTTTAATTATTATTTTTCCCCTAGATACTAGGGGTGGCGCCCAACAAAAACACAATTATATAGATAAAGATAAATAATAATACACACATTTATCTATCACACTGAAAAAAGTTATATTCTTTTATTTACTATTACACAGTAGAGATTTATTTGCTCACATTCATTGGTGCTAAATCTTACTTCGACAAAATACAGTTTCCACATAGACTACTAAACAAAGTATGCTGTCAAAATTGTAATACATATATTTATCGCAACTAGAGAAGAATTTTCTATTCAAATAACAGACAAAAAATACTAATTTTATTCTTTACGAGGGTTATAAACAATATACCTGGCCTAACCGACTTCTAGGGTCCATTGAAATTGTAGAAATACCGAACATTTAGACATTTCACATCAGCTTACGAATAATAAAAATGGAGTTATGACTCGGCCCGGGTCTATAAATGATGCGTGAATGTTAGAAAGGTTTTGGTAGTTGGTTTCGGGAAAACAATATGTGAAAAAGCATTCAATTATAAATAAGGTAACTTAGGGTGTTTAGTATATGAGGTTAAGGTGAAGTATTGGTGTCTAAAGAAAAAGAGAAACATTTTCTAGCTCATATCTTTAAATTTATTTTTATTATTACGTACAGTATATCACGTCATGTATTCTTATTTCAATTTTTTTTATCTATTGCATTATTAAGGAAAATGTATATTAAATGTAGCCACATTAGTATTAAAGTAGACAGTTAATTTGTGGAAACATCTTCTGTGAACCCAGCCAGATTTTGAGCCTCAGCCTTACAGTCATTGTCAAATTAGACAAGGATAAGACCGGCTTTTTTTGACAACTTGGTCACAGATGCAGGTTTTAAAATATTTAATACTATAGCGGTCCTGGCCAAAGAACGTGACCTGCTTCGCCCTGATTCGCTAGTAGAATGGCCAAAGGACTCTTTCTCACCACAGACTGGATCATTGATGATGGTGAGATAGGGGTTCTAATATTTCCTATTGGATTTACAGTAGATGTTATTTAAAAAATAAATCTACCTTCCCTCCACGTAAATACGGGTACATTTTCTTTAAATTCAAACTTTCTTATCCCTTACACACTAGCGCAATAATTTAGGTACTGTAGTTACATCACAAATTTGACAACTTAGCTCAGTCGGTAGTGTGTCTGTCTGAGATTAGGGTCACGGGTTCGATTACCAGCATGGCCGAAAGTTTATCATTAGTAAAGGTGCGTTTACCCTTTCGCATGTATGAATTAACGACTGGGGACTGGATGTTGTGCCTGTTCTAGTCTTAAGATAGATTATAAGGCATATGAAGGTACGACAGACCTAGCAAGCCGGTAGTGGAAAATATAGGGCTTGAATAAAAAAGTGACCCAGTTAACAGGCTGGTAACTTTAATGGATGGAAAGTAAAAATATGTCGTAAGTTCTTTATTTTCCCCGCGTTTCCGTTCGGGTTGTACACATTTGTACTAATAATTACAATAATATAATTAATAATTAGTACAAATACACATAGCCCGAACGGAAAAGTGGTGAAACTAAAGAAATGGTGTCGTAAATAAGTACAGTAACTACATTACTAAATTAAGAAGGCACACATAGCCTTTACCTAATATTTACATTTCGAATTACAAATAACATCGGCTGCAGCACCATCATAATAATGTCAAGAGTAGCAAAACTTCCGAATTATGAGAGAAGGCGCCCCAAATTTGAACTTTCAAAGAAGGAAGATACGTCAAACAAATATTGACACAAGAGTGATGAGGTTTCTTGGGTTAAAGGGAACACTTCTAACTATATCTGACGTTTCTAACCCCAACCACCCTTCTACTCTATTTTCCTAATTTTCCTACAACAAGCTATCCAAACAGTCAACCCACAACAACCAAACTTAATTTACACAGAAACTTAAACTCAACGAAAACTGCTATGGTGTAAATTTCCAGGTAAGTTAACTGTTATTAATTAAAGGAGGAAAGCATACTCAATTTACTCATCCACCGTAGAAAGTTTCCTTTACCCAAAAGTAGGGGGCGGAAACTAGAACCTTGAGATGGAAGAGCTATACAGCTCTGTCGGGAGTGCGTCTGACTAATGAGATGAGTCTCGGGTTCGATTCCTGGCATGTATGAATGATTTATAAATTCGAAATTATCAGCTTTATTTTGTAACAATGACAACTTTATTAACATGCAACTGGTTAAATGTGTATGTTCACGTGTTTAGTCAGTTTGTAAATTAAGGATACAGGAAAGGGGGGGGCAGGGAGGAATTTGTAAAGTGTTATTACACATATTTTCTATAACAAAAACTTCATTATTTATAACTCCATTAAGACCCAAGCAAATAACTTTATTAAAGTTAATTTAAATATTTCAAAAACCTCTCTTTATAATAATCCTAGGTGAATTAGAAAGCTCTCATGATTGTCGAACAGTTGGTAGAACTAACTCTACTTGAGTGCAAATTGGACTTTATCCTTTCTCTCCCTGTAACCTTCAAATACTATGCCAATATAATCAGTTTGATTATAAGAAGGAAGTTAACATATATATATATATATATATAAGTTATAAATAAATAAATAGGTTTAAGAAACGGGTTCAACATGAAATAAAATTTATAATAAGTTAAGATTTTCATAAATTATGTATGAGTGTGATATGGAGAAAAAAGTTTAAAGATATATTATTTTAAGAGTTAATGCTCACAAGGAATTAGATCAATGTCTAAGTTATTAGTCCAAGTCTTGAATATATGTAACATAAATATATATATATTTAGATAGAGATGTAGAGGGTGACTATATATCCTTACACATCAAACGTTTACAAATATCAACATTTACAGGTCTATATTTTATTTATAAAAATGAATGTAGACAAAATAATGCAAGCATAAAGAGAGCCAAAGTTAAAACTTGGTTTATTATTGTTGTAAAGGGGTCGTCGTTAGAATATAAACAATAAAAGTGTACAACTCTCTCGCTTCCCTTTAATTATGTGTAACTAACTTTCACATTTGAAAGTTTATTCCCGAATACATTTCGCCTTGTTTTACCAAGCGGACAAACAGTCTATCCTATAAAAAGAAAAAGGGCATTCCACTTTAAAGAGATGAAGCCATGAATAACATTATGTGGTTTGTAAATGTCCTTTGTACTAAACTTTGACATGTCTAGTTTTTCAAGTTCTAGCTAGTCCTACTTATTATTATTATTATTAGCACCGCGTCTTACTACCCGTTCGGGTTACACGCTCGTACGCTAATGTGTAATGGTAGGGTGATTGTGAGATGAAATGAAGGACCTACAGTTTAACGTGGAATCCGAACCACGGTGGAGGCCTGGCATTCCCCACATTTACAAGATGTATTGTCAAAGGTGAAGGAAGGGTTTGGCAATCAGATAAATCTGTGCCGGGACCGAGGATTGAACCCCGGCCGCCAGCACAGAAGTCTGACACCTTACCCCTAGACCGCCAGGTCACCGACTCTAGTCCTATTTCTCCTGTCAGATACAGTGAAATTTTCATAGATAAAACGGTTTAAAAAAACTATATTACTGTCAATATTTATAACGTTTTACTCTGTTATCAGAGAATTTCATATGTATTGACAATATATGTATTAATTACATCTAAAAACCACATGGCCTGACGTATGAATACGTGAGAGTAGATCCAGTAGATTTTCTATCTTTCTATGGAAATTGGACTGTATTTATTCATTTCCTTGCTAACGTTGTCATTTATTAGGCCTATATACGAATCTATTTGTTATTGCGAAAACTTCGAGATTGCATTAAAATTTTCCATTGAAGATAATAAATAAGGTAGAGTAGATCAAACCCGCAACAATGGGAGCACGGACTAAGGCGTCAATCTTATATGTTCTGTAGTTTAAATAGCAGCCGGCTATTCTTTAGCTACCAAATTGTTTCCCACTCTTCCAAACGTAAATATGGGTACATTCTACTCTGTATGAATGATTTCTCCTTCTTATCCCACTAATGTTGACGTGCCGGGACCGGATGGGTAGTAAGAGTTGGTGAACACAAAATTAAATATAGGTATTGAGAGACTATACCATATTTTAATTTTACATCCTTTAAAACAAAAGAGGCATTTGAATGAGACTTTAAATTAAATATAATATCAATACTAAAGTCAGCTTAAAACGTAGGAGTCTATAAACTACTTTCTGAGAGGTAACTGAGAGGTAAAACTGTTAAATCAACATTTATTTAAATATAAAATCATATTTAAATGTGTATCCTTTTAGTTTAAAATTTTGGTCTATTATGATTATAACATCAGTGTACTTTGTAAATGATCTTAATATTTGAAAAAAAGAAGAAAAAAGGAAAATACAAGAAGATGATCCTATTTATATCATCCTGTATATGGTTGAATTTTTCTTATTGTAAGAGTAAGTAAACGTAATTGTAAAATAAATTTGTATGCTTATTAAAAAAGTTTTTGCTTATTTGCTTAAATTGGTTTAGAAAAGTTCCGAATCTACATATTATCAAAATCTTACAACAGCTATTTACTACTCGGGTTTGTCTACAAAATTATTGTTTTTGGTAAATTAACTGAGCAAGTGGGATTAATATATTTTAAGTAAAAGAAAGTGTTCATCCATCTATCGTAAATAAAAAGCAGATAGAAAAACTGTTTTTAACTAAAAAAGCTATTATTATTACTATTAAAAAATCGACATGAATTTAAAGAAGCAAACTCTCACGTTCAAACTATCTTTCAACATTTTAGTATCCGAGCATAATATTAAATAAGGCTACAATTTGTTTACCATAAGATTAGGTTGTCATCAAAATAGATATTAATATTCAGAAAAGAGGTATTTTAAATTTATAACGCATTTCAGAATAAATTTACACTTCCCATTATGAATATTTTAATTACGTTTCCATCAGAAAAAAAATTAATAGTTAGACAACATATGATTTAACAAATATATTTATGCAAGTTTCTTGTTTTCAGTAAATGATATTCCTGTCCACTATAATTTACCATAAAATATAAAGTTGAGCTCATTTAAAATTTAATGAACGTCGTATTATATATTCTATGGTTATATAATAGCCCTCCCCAAATTATTTTAAACTTTGATGTAAGCACTCAGCCATTCGCTTCTGTCCAAGTGGTTATAATCATTATATCTAAGTAAAACAAATTTGTATTTAATCGAGAGTTCCAATAGCCCTCGTGAGTCATAAATGCTAGTATGTCTAGTTACGTAATTAGAACATATATATATATATAATAAAACTTAATCCACGATGTAAAATCAAATTTATCTCTAAGGATTTGTTATTTTCACTTTTAGAAATCAATTATAATTTGAAAATTTGATAAAATGAATATCTAGTTATGTTATATCTTCTTAACTGAATTTAATATTGTAAAATAAAATTTGGAGTATTTTTTAAGGTCTATTTTCATTTTATGTAATTTATTTATTCATACAATTACATAATATATGGAACTATTTCTTCAATAAAAAGGCATTTTTCCAGGAACACAGAATGTATTGTTTTCTAAATTACAGGAAGTGGTCAGCACTGACTCTAATTGTCATAGTTACGAGGTGTTTATTTGCCCCCTCAGATTGACTCCACATACTTCATTTGAGGTCCTTACGTTACCCATTACCCCGAACTACCTCTTCCCGCTGGAGAAAACCTTCCACGAGCCGACTAAGGTTTAGGGGAACCCCGAGCGTCCGAATGACGTCCCTGATTTTTGACGAGGTGTCGGTACACATTTAGTTCTATTTTTATTATTTACCATATTGTTTACCATAATTTTCAGGGCTGGAAGGGGGAGGGTATAGAGAATTTCGTGTTTCTTTTGTTAATAATACACCAGTTAACATAATTTCGAGCTCGTCATGTGCGTATTTGCCAAAATGGGCAAGCACGAAGAACCCTATTGATAGTTTTAGTATGGTGGATAGAGAGAGCGTCACGCCCATTAAAATAAATTTATTTTTATTAAGAGACAATACAAATTCGAGGAAACTACCCGAATAACCTCGGTTT
The DNA here is from genome assembly GCA_902141375.1 of Timema poppense. Lineage (NCBI taxonomy): Eukaryota > Metazoa > Arthropoda > Insecta > Phasmatodea > Timematidae > Timema > Timema poppense. The sequence goes on along the minus strand of CABFOV010004376.1, from coordinate 25,148 downwards.
CTCTATGCGTTCCGTGTTTAAACTGGCATCATTCAACGTAGGCCTCCATCATTCGCAAACCCCGAATTGAAAGAGTTAAAATATTTTGATTTAAATATTATTTAGTTAGTCCAAGTTTTTTTTTCACCTTTACTATCGTTTAATAAATGGATTTCACAAATTATCCCTGATATTTTAAATCAAAAGCTGGATGCATAGAAGGTTATTGTGTTTTAAATTTGGCTAAAAGCAGTTTTATTATTTCTCAATTATATACTAGCTCACTAAAGGTTTATCGACGAGATTACGGATGATAGGTCAAGCTCTTAAACTGTAGTTGTTTTTTCTGGTGACATGGAAGTTGAGGTTCGATTTCAGACTGGGTTTACTATGAGTCAGTGGCATGTCGGGAAGTATTTATTGCCCGGGTAAGCATCATTAGTGTGAATTGTTCACACCCTTCAGTGGAACTTTCATTAATCAGGTATCAAGGGTAAAACATTCCAGTGTGAGGCATGTAGAGCAGAGCATCTGTATGATTGGTCAAATAGGGCCCAAGTGGGCGAGAATATATCACAGGTACAGTTATAGCAAGGTCTATTTCCCTTGCAACACTCCACGAAACGCCACTGCTATGAGTGGTATTTTGTAGTTGGTTTTTTAATCTTTTCCATGGGGATTTGGTTACATTTCCTATCAATTCTACCATCCTTATGATTGATTATATACCCCAGTATAATTAAACGTTCGGATAAGCTGGATGTGTAGTAAGACGCGAGGAAAAAGCCAAACAAAACCTATCAGCCTAGTATTATAATAAAATATGAATCTATTGTTATATTATTTATATCACATTGGCAATAAGATATTTGTAATAATGAACTCCTGATTCACGAACTCTATTGACTCAAAATACTTCATGGCATCAGTCCGAAATCTAGTCAAACCGACCAAATGGCCGCCGTCTGTTGGTGATGATAGTATCTACTTTTGCGGATAAAGGGTGTCTTGTGATCGGTTCAGTTTTATAGTCCAGAGCCGCTATTTTTTCATTCAATTAGCTCCTCATTTTTCCTCACGAGATTGAGTTGACCCCGTTCTAGACCCACTGCTCCACAAACAAATCTGGATGTGCCAGAGATCGAACGCAGGACCTGTGGATCTTTATCCAGGAACTCTGGCCACTAGACCATAAAGATGGACTCTATTGACCAATGTTAAAATAAATCCGAATAATTTTGAAACAACTATTATTCAAGTTGTGTACAAAACTCTATATCCCTCATAAACTTACTAAAAAACCCTTGGTAGTTCATCCTATCCAAATACGCAGTCACCCATGAATCTTCTCTCTTCAAAAAACATTTCTATCTCGATATTTTTTCCCTCTCTCGTGGTTATTTTCACTCAGCTAAATCTCTGCTTCGCCGCGTTATGAACCATCTCCAAAGTCTCCCTATTTCCAGTCACCATATTGGATGTCTTTCCCATAGAGACTTCCATCCTCTATTCTTCCTCCCTTTGTCTTGATCCTTTGACCTCTTTTATCCTCCTCTTCTTTATTTGATATCATATTATCTCTCTCTCTCTCTTTTACTTTGCCCTCCATTTATCCCTGGTGTATTATGAACGAGGAAAGATCGTTCCAAGAAAGTGAATTTGACCACCTTTCAGTATTTCCATATTTCACCAAGGAGCTTGTTTTGGTTAAGATGTTGAGTCTTAAAATGATATTGAATATTAGCTTTGGGCCAGTAGGTAGTTTTAAATAATTATATAACGTTGTTATTTGCTACAGCTCACTTGCGGGCTCACACCATAAAGTTTTCTTTAAAATTATTATAAGTTTGTGAAACATTTATTTGAAACATAAGCCTCCATTTAATCAAGCAAAGCACGAAAAAAAAAACTTTCACTATTTTCTTTACGAATTAGACTTTCAATCGGTGTCATACTAATAGATTACATTAATTAAAAAGTGGTATAGTTGTCAGTGTTCCTGGCTTCAGGTTCAAAGGTTCCGGGTTTGAGATCCGGTGTTTACAGATTTTTCTGTGTAACGGAACGGAAACGGAATAAATTCAGCCTCGTGAAGACAAATTTTGATCTACTTGAACGAAAAAATAGTAGTTTTTGTCTGGGAAACTGAGATTAGTGGCCAGAGGGTTCGTTACACTGACAAAATTGACACCCTCTCTAGGCAAAAGATGAGACTGTCAATCATCTCCAACAAGCGGTGGCCACTCGGTCATTATGGCTCGATTATTGTTTGACGCCTTGGAAATTATGAAAAAGTGATTAGGAGGATATAATTCATAGGCATTATATTCGAAATCACATTTAAGGAGAGTGATCAAAAATTTTATAAAAAAAACACCCACCTGGTTGGGATTAGAACTCTAACATAATCACTGATAAAACAAATCATACAAGTTAATTGTTTCATTCAGCTTTTTGGGTCTTTGGCGTTTCCTTATGGCGTAGAATTTGCCAGTAACTTATTTGCAGGCCTAATAGTTAGATTTGTATATGGGGCACAAACAAAATTAGTTCACAATAGTTCTTTTTAATACTAACACAAAAAATCTTAACTTTAAAAAATTAAGCATTAAGTACTGTTAACTAATGTTCGACAGTATAAAATATATATTTTAAATTAATTCCAAATGATTACTTTGATTACTATTTACTTTCGGTTAGCCATAAAATCTACCTACACATATTTCTGGTGTCTATAGAAATAGGGCGACTGATTGCTGATTCATGGTCAAATATATATGCTATGTTGTGACAATTTTTGATAACTGAAGAATTATATATAGCACCAGATAAACATAAAAAATACCATAAAGATGATAATATATGGAACGGGCCTTGCATTTAATGGCAATTTAGAATAAAATTGGTCTTACATAAAAATAAACTTTTATTTACCGTAATATGCTTTATACAGTAGGACGGGTCTGGATTAAATAGACTTAATTTAAAGTCAAAAACCCGCCTCGGTGGCGTAGTTGGATAACGCGCTAGTCGTGTTAAGCTCGACTGCTGAGGATGGGGAGATCGAGGTTCAAATCTCGGTCGGGTGAACTNNGCCTCGGTGGCGTAGTTGGCTAACGCGCTTGTCATGTTGAGTTCGACTGCTGAGAACGGGTAGATCGAGGTTCGAATTTCGGTCGGGTGAACTGGGGAGGGGGGTGTTCCTAAACGGTTTTCCACTCTCCCTTCACACAAATGTGGGTTCACTTCCTCTAATTCAAGCTTCCTAATTCCTAATCCATTAGTGTAATTAGTACTTAAAGCGTATAACTCGAACGGGTAGTAAAACGTGGTGCTAAATAGTAATAGTAATAATAATATAATAAAAATTATATATTTTCTTATCACCGCATCTTACAACCTGATTAGGATATAAGCGTATATGATAATTAGTCTAATGGGGTAGGGCCGAAGAAAGAAGATTTTTAGAGTTAATCTATCCGCAATTGCGTTGAAGGAGAGTAGGAGAATTTTTAGGAATAAATTCCCTCAATAGACCCAACTAGGATTAGAATCCCGATCTCCTCATAATCAGAAGGCCAGTCTAACATGAGAGTGATGGCTTAGATTATTCAGCCACTGTATTTGTATTATTAAACATACAATTCGGTTGAAAATTGAACTGTGCATGTAACACTGCACGGAATAAAACCTCGGCCACTTGGGCCAGAAGTGGTAACAGCTTCTTACCGACTGTTTACTTTGATCACAGTCATCTTGTTTGGAACCACTGTTGCCGCACCTGCTTCGCCCTCCCTCTTTCCAAAAACCTACCGTACGTTATTTCTAGAAACGAGCTGATGAATTACCTGTGGAGTATCCCGACATTATCCTGGTAGCCAGATAATTATAGAGGAGAAGACAGGATTAATATCCGTCACTGGGAGGAAGAACCATACAAAGCGCGGAATTGTTGTCTTACAAGTCGAGACAATAAATTGGGTTTCGTTTTAACGTGAAAAAGAAGAGCAATTAGGCACGGAAATCAAATATGTGCCTTAAGATGGAATGGAAGGGGACGCGAAACAAAGCAAATGTATTTGCATTTTTAAGGCAAAAATTTTTTTAAATTAAAAATACAAAAATATATCTCCAGTTAAAACGAAGAGTTTAATTTTCTTCACATTGTAGTATAAACAGTTCTTGAATATATGTAAAGGAAGGGTGTCCTGGAATTTAATGACAACTTTTTCTCTTCATTTAAAAAGTAAAAGATTGGGAATACAATTAAAGCAAACTACCCTTGGTTGGTATTTAAACCCTGACCTTTCCCATGGCTATAAAATTAGTCTAAGTGATCTTGACGATTGGTCCATGGGGCCCACCGATGTGGGTAATGTATTAATAGAATCATTATTATTAAATATGCTGCTGGCTTATTGTGAGCATACTCATATTTAGGGAGCTGCTTATTGAGACGACAATAATTATAAGGACGTCACCTAGTAGAGGTGAACATCTTCTAACTATACTATATTTCTTATAGGAATGGCAGTTATGAAGCATCAAAACAACCTAAATACTTTTACTCGTAAGACTGTTAAAAAGTATTTTTTGCACCACCTCCTACTACCCGTTCAGGCTTTAGGCATAAGTACTAATTACGCTATGTTTTAGGGATTATTAAGACTATATATAGATGAAATGTACCCGAATTTGCATGGAGATAAATTGAAAAGCAATTTTGGAAAAACCACCATCAGTACATCCGACCGAAATTTTAACCTCGATTTCCCGTCATCGTCAGTCAAGTCCAAAGTGAAGATAACTCCCTAGACCATGTTGCCACTGAAGCGGATTGTTACCAATTAATTTGGTTTGAAGTCCGTTTGATAAATTGTTCCAAATATTTACTTTCATCTCGGAAGTTAAATATTTAGTGTGAAGCGTCTTTGAAAACGAACTAATCTCACCTTAAAACAAATGGTTAAACTATCAAATCTAAACTATAATAATTTTAATATTATCACCTCGTAAATAACTCTAGATTTATAAATATTTTCAATACGTTTAAGTTCTCTGGTATGTGGCCCCTTAAGATGAATAAAACGCCTACATTGGTCCCTTTTATACTAATTTCAAGCAAATTGATTTTCTACTCAACAAATATGGAATTAAAAAGTATATATATTTCAAATTAATGGACAAATGCGCCGCTTAGTTGGCTCTACTCCAAAAAATAATTATAACAACTCCGCCCCTTTGGAGCAACTCTAGGACCACTTCGTATGGAGGTGAGGACACAAATACTGAGAATACTACGCATGTCCTTTGGCGTGAAGTGTGTTTTGTTGTGTCTCGCCTTGAGTTTATTTAGGGTGTATTCTAATCAGGGTCAAATGTTCTAGAGACGTATTCCCATTGACAAAACACTAAGGAAAGTTCATATAAACATGAGTCTAGAAACGCTTAGTTTTAGAGTTTTGTAAATGTTTTCCTCAAAATTGGATTAGTCGTGGTGTTTCCAGTGAATAGCCTGCTCAATCAATGCAGTTGAGCCCAAAATGTTTTTATATCTGGGGACATTGTTTACTCAACTTCTGTGCCTGATGTTTAGCTTATAAAGGGGCTTATTTTGAGTAATTACATAGCACCTCAAGTATATTCAACCGAGTACGACAAAACATGGAACGCAGGTTCAGAGGATGTCTTGAAGCAGGATGCCATTTTGAACAAAATGTTCTGTCTTATTGTGTTTTGGTTTGTTTCAGTTAAACTTTGCCTTGTTTAATTACTTCACTTCTTCTTTTGGATCACTTATTGGTTGAATTATAAAATTCCTCCTATCTCAGAAACTAGGCTTGTTGATACTAAATGTGGATGGTAATTCCAGTGGAATATTTGACGCAAATTAAAATACACCCCGTATATTCTAGCTCTGGAAGGTGTTAGAACAGGTTTTCCACTCTTATTAACTCTTAATTTTTATATGTCAGGAAACCATTTGTACTCTCTTGATTAAAACACTTTTATTCTACAATAGAATAAATCACTAGATACCTAACACTAAACCTATATTTAAGATCTACCCTAAATGTATTATTACAGTAAAAAGCAGATTGTCATGAAAATCTACAGATCTATTTTTGTCGATACCACATTATTTCTTATCATTTCATATTTATGAAAATGTAAGAATGGTTTACACATCAAAAGGGAAGAAAAACATATTAAATATGAAGACCTATTAATGAAATCAATCAATAAAGACGTTGCAAGGACATATTATGAACCAAATATTGTAGAACATAAATATTTTAATTATTTATTTATTTTAATTCAGTGCTTTAAATAGAATCATTTGCCAATAGTAGATACATACTTAATAAACACATTATTAAATTCAAGTTAAAGGATACAATATTATTTGCTTCAGTTTAACATTTTGGATAATTTGATCCAGCAAGGATTTTAAAATTGGCAATGTAGATTAATAATATTACTTTTTTTTAAATTGTTTATAAATATACCATAATAGCTTTTTAAATAATAATAAAATATTATAAAGGTATAAAATGTCGTTACAATATACCCATCTCAGTCTTCACTTTAAATTGAAACATTTTTTGTGCTTTTTATACTTTTTATTTAAGTAATACTTTCAAACACTTTTGCATAACATATTTTATTATTTGATTTTAATCAACAAAATTATTTGAAGCGTTATTGAAAACGATAGACCGTTTGAAATGGGATCTAAGTAAACATGAATACAAATACCTAAAGAAAAAAAAACTTTTTACAAATCACATCAATCAATTTATTCAAGGGGAATCCATACTAAATAATGGTATTGTAGTTATTGCGTTTTGTGTCTAACATTTCTCTGTAAAATACAATATTTCAATGAGGGTGAGGGGAGAATGTATTGAATGACAAATGATGTATGGGTCATTAAAATATTTGTATGTCCCCACAATCTCAGCAAAATATCGTCTTCATTTTAATGACGGGACGAGTTTCTTTATATAAACCTAGACTTTTGTGCTCAGCTGATGCCTAAGGGGTTCACCCTTTTTTTTTTGTTCCATTTGAAATAAGTTTAGTCGAATTATACTATGTAAGGGATCTCTTTCAAAACTCTCTTGAAACTAGTCGCCCTTGAATCAGAAGTCTACCAAGAAGGGTTGAACCGAGCCAGTTGTGTTCTGTTATAAAAGGGGTAATAGAAAAGGATTTATTTTCCTTCTGTGGTTTTCTCCTCATTGTTTAAAGTTATCTAGCTAGCTTGTTTTTTTTTGTTGCACCGCGTCTTATTTTCTTCCAGGTCATTAAACTAATATAGTGAGGACGAGTAGGAATTGAGAGGAATTGCACCACCAATTACTTGGAGGTGGAGTGGGTAATCATTTGGGGGTGGGGTGGCGGATAACCTCAATACAACCTGCCTTGAGAGAGCTGGCCTCTGGCCTAACTAGACGAGCTTGGCGTTTAGTAAATGCCATCTTTTGTTGCAAACGGCGCTGATCGTTGAATATTTTACTTCTCGAAAAGAGTACAAAGTTTTGCCTCTAAAATCTTAAAAGGATTCAATTGTATTTCCAGATGTGTATTAGAAAATGCATTTTTCTATCATTTAAAAAAAGGGGAAACAAACAACTACTAAGAAGACTTTACTGGATAATATATTTTTGAAAAATTAATAATTTTTTTTTTGAAGTAATATTAGAAAGATTCTAAAATCCACAAATACCATTTATATATAAGTATGGAAGATAATTGTTTATTAATATTTGTTTGTGGGCCTATATTGAGCTAATGAGACACAGAGACATGCTATATCATTTGGTGAGTTTATTTTTCTAGTTGTTAGCAATAATCGTAACACATCGGCCTCAATTGTACTGGTTACATCTGGCCATATTGACAGTCTGTTGGTTAGTTAATAGGATTTGCTCGAAGGGCCGTTGCAGCACCTTTGAAGCTTTATAAATATTTCCTAATTTAAATTTGCTTAGACTGAAAAATAAATACAGGGATAAGATTGTAAGCCCTAATGTTTTATCTATAAAAATGTCCAATTTAAATGAAACATTGAAAATCAGGTGTGTATCAGAAACTATTTTATCGTTGATATATACTCAAATTTTGTTTTCTTAAGAACTGGACTTTTAAATATCAACATAATTTAATTATCAGTATTATACTATATAAATGTGCACTATCAGCTTTTAAAATTCTTTCTAAGTTAACTTTATAGCAAATAAAAAATAAAATAAAGCCCATCTTATTAAACGTGTCCTTAAGCACTCAATAACACCCTTGAACTTTCTGTTGGAATGCAGTCCCTCCCCTCAGAATGCAGTCCCTCCCCTCAGAATGCAGTCCCTCCCCTCACTTTCCTCCTGAAGTCAATTGAGTAACCACTTAACGTTCTAGAACATTACCAAATTATTTGATTTTCAATTTAAAAAACATTTTTAATAATTTTAGATTACGTCAAGCTATCTCATCTAATACATAATTTAGACCAGGGATTTTCAATATGGGGTACGCGCACCCCCTTCTCGAGGGGTAGGCAAAATTTAAACCTATATATATAGATATATAATTTTTTATAAACATTGAATAATCAAGCCCAGATTTAGGCTAAAACAAGAATAAAGAACGTAAGTACTTTTGATCTGGGAGCGCATTTTTGTCTGAGAAGTAGATAATAGAATAAGTATAGATGCATTATTCACCAACAGCTTTGGGGGTATATAGTTGAATAGAAACTGTATCTGGGGGTACCTGAAAAAAAAAGGAAATTTAAATACTACTGATTTAAAGGAATGGCTTTATTTTTCTTAAAATCTCGGAATAATTTCACATTCGACATAGCTGTAAATATTTCACTGGCTGGGGTCAGCCAGAGGGTTGCTTCATAGCTGCTTCATGCTTGCTTCATGCCGAGCAACGAGATACACTTTTATCTCCAGGGATATCCTCGTTTTAAACCTAGCGTATAGAGGTGGATAAAAAAAATACTATTGAAGGCGAAGGGAATATTACAGCTCAATGGTAGGAAGAAGCTTCTATTTTAGAACTGGATCTATCTTTTTTTTCTTCTTTTTCATTTTCACTCGTTCCTATGGATCTCTTNTTCCTGTTGTACCTCGGGCCCTTGAAGAGGCTGACGGGAGTTATAATGATGTGAAGCTTCTTTCTGCCACACAAAACACTTGAAACGCGACAAAGCACGAAATTGCAAAAGAAGAAGGTGACGTGCATTTTAAAAACCAACTAAATCCATGTTCAGAGGAAGGTCAGTAGTCAATTTTCACAACCTTGGATTAAAAAATAGAATAATTAATATACAGTATTACTTTATTAGTCTGACATTTCAGACAATACGAGCACCATTTTAGTAAACTGGGAAGTTAGGGGGATCTGAGTCATATGAGCTATATTATCAAAACTCAAAATCAAAAGAGAGTGATGAAAGACAGTTACAAAAAATATTTAATGTTTAAAAGTTTAATCAATATGCTAGAGTTTTCTTTAATTAAAATGATTAAAGTACTTGTAATAAGATATAGTTAAAATGTACATATGCACACATATCACGTATTGTACAACAGATATATGAATGTACAACGCTAAACGATAAACTAACAAGTGTTAAAATAGTATTTATAAAAATAACAATAGTGTATAGTTATAATTATTATTCTATAAAACCAAACATGGATTAAATAGCTTCCTAAATGTATTATTTTCAATAAATTTCATCTCTAGATCCTACACACGCGTAAAAACTCACAATAATTTTAACTCATATATCTCGAAGGAAGAAGTTTTATGAGCGTCAAAAAATATTGAGGTTTTGTTAAATGTCAACGTTTCGCGACCCCCTTAAACCGAAAGGGGGTGTTTCTCGATGCCGTCTCTTTGCATATTCGTCTGTTTATTTCTCAGACTTGTGCCGAAACTATCTTACCGATAGTGCTAAGACTTGGTAACCTGAGATTTCATGAGGTCCCCCTGAGGATTTTTTTTTAATTAGACCCAAATTTTGGATTTAAACCTAGAGTTTGCTGAAGGACAAAAGCAGATAAAATCGATTATCTCAAAACCCTCTTGAACGATTTGGATTAAATTTTGTATCGTGGCTTTGTTTAACATTAGAAAATAAAATGGAAGCTCTCATTTTCCGTGAAAATGACTTAAAGCGTACTTTAGAAAAGCGAATATTACCACTTTAAATCTTATCTTCGCAATTATTTTAGTTACGAAATAACATATAATTGAATGTTCTAGTTCTATAAAAATTAAAATATTTTAATTTGAAATATTTAACAAAAAAGATAACGTCTGCGCTAGAGGCAAACCTATGTATTTTAAATGAAGCTCTTTGAAATTTGGAATTGAGTGTTATGCTCTTGGGTGGACAAAGATTTTCCTCTTTCCTCAATGTCTCCTTAACAGTCAAGACTATATTAACTAAGTAATGCTCTTTTGTTTAGTGTCTATGTAACAATAACCAGTACATGACTTTTGTTTCACAAATAATATGTTAAAAAAAAAACACTTTTTTACAACTTAACTCAGTCGATAACCTGTGTGTCTTCTGAGCAACGGGGTTAGATTTCCAACATGGCCTGAATATTTATAATTTTTAATATGTGTGTTATCCCTTTCATAGTGATTAATTAACTGCTGGGAGCTGGAAGTTGTGTCAATTCTAGGTTTAATTAGTTTATAGGTAGTTTGCTTGGATAATCAGTCGGTTCATAAAGTGCACGTTAAATACTAAAAAAAATTAAAAAAAAATCTATTTTAAGATAAGAGGGAGAAAGTTTGTGCATTTCTCCGTACCATTTATTTGTATGAATGTGCGAAACTACTGATTAAAAGAAAAATATGTTACCAATGGTAATCCTATTTTGGCTTTTGCCGCTATGTGATGGGAGGGCAACATCGTTAGGTATTAGTTCAAATCATTTAAAAACAAGGTTCATAGAAATATCAGGTGCGTGAAATTATAACTATACTGCTATTTAAACTGTTTTAGGATCCGCGGGGTGGGTAGGCTTGGGAGCATAGTTGCCATATATCGGGAGCTCGCGCGTTACTACTGTGCAAGCATACTCAGTGACTGTCAAGAAATCTGGCAACGCGTATCAGTTTCTATGTCAAATACCCTCACGGATGGGTTGAACATGTGACGAGCCTCCGGCTGCGCTGACCCATGGCCGTCTTTAGTTACAGGCAGGAATACTGAAGTTTGGCAACGTTTCGTTGAGGTCGGTCAACAACACAGCCACGTGCAGTATTGATAATCAGTTCAGTTTGTTTTACTGTTCGGGATGTTTGCTTCTAGTGTAATTTAATTGAGTTGAACATTTTGCGGGGTGCATTATGTTTCTGGTCAAAATATAGCAAAACATACGATAGATGAATATTTTGTGTTTATGATTAGTGGTATGCAACTAATAGCTGAAATGATTCCAGACACCTCAGTTTTGTACATTAATTGTGGTTATGCTCACTACAAATTATCTGTTCGTTTGGAATGCAGTTGTTGCCTTGATTAGTTGGACATGATACAGTTGCTAACTATTTCCATGATCCTACCAGAGGAGGATCAACTAGTCCATCAACAATCGGTTTGAGGATTGGAGTTATTGGGCATACGATAATGAAGATTTTAATGAAAAAAAAGTTTGAAAATAAGTTTCTTTGGAATAAAAATCAGAATCAATTTTTCCTGTCCATCCACTTCGGTGGCCACATGGTCTATGGCACTACTTTCGTAGTATACTAGACTGCAGATGACGGGGAGATCAAGGTTCAAATCTCGGTCGGGTGTATTGATTGTAATTTTCCACTCTTGCGTCACACAAATGCGGGTACACTTCCTATAAATATACTTCATTCCTAAAATCACTAGCGTAAATAGTAGGCCCCTACATAAGCGTATAGTCCAAATGGGTAGTAAGACGTAGTGATAAAAAATATTCTTGTGTTTGGCCTATGGATACATTTGTAAGGATCCAGAATTAGATAATTTTCAACAACTGTCTCTGCGGTAATTCCTTGGGTGAAATATTTTATTTATTTTTGTCAATGCTTGAAAATATACTTTTTATCAACTACATCAAGTTAGGAATGATAAACTTTATAGTGAAAATTCTTGTTCAGAAAATTACCTAATGTTTCAAAATTATATATTCCAAGGCTGTTAGGGGTTCAAACAATTACATAAATAATACTCTTAGTTTTATTAAAATATTTTCTAAAGAGCTACCTACACCTGGACATGGGAAATGAACTTGGGAAACTTGTATTAGTGCAACAATAAATGCTCTTTATAGACCTCAAGCCTTTTGTAAGTGTCATTATAATATACTAATCATGTTTGTGAATGGTACATAACTCTTACCTAGCAAATTTATTTTAAAATTATTATTTACATGTTTATTTGTTGTATTTTTCAATCTTTGAAGTATTTTTGTTGAATGATATACTTAAAACATGTTTAGATTAACTGTTAGTAACATTAATATTGACTCATTAGTTTTTAAATGAAGAGAACAGTAAATATTCACACAATTCTCCGTAAGAACCAGCAGACAACCAGGCCTCATGACGTCACTACAAGCGGAGTCGCCATATTTAACACTCTGGCCTGTAACTAAAGACGGCCATGGCTGACCTCAATCCTAAAGCAGTTTAATAATAATAATAATATTAATAATAATTAGCACCGCGTCTTACTACCCGTTCGGGTTATACGCTTTAAGTACTAATTACTCTAATGGTTTAGGAATTGGGAAGGTTGAATTAGAGGAAGTGAACCCGCATTTGCGAGGAGGGAGAGTGGAAAACCATTTAGGAAAAACCACTCCCAGTTCACCCGACCGAGATTCGAACCTCGATCTCCCCGTCCTCAGCAGTAGAGCAGTTCAACACGACAAGCGCGTTAGCCAACTACGCCACCGAAGCGGGTCTAAAGCAGTTTAAAACGCAGTATAGGTAAGAGATTTGTTTATATTTAGTTTACATGAAAATATTAATCGATTGTTTTCCACAAATTACAATACAAGGAATGTTTAGAAAAGAGAAAAAATTACGAATGAAGTACTTTGAAATAGTTATACGCTTAACAGCACAGTTTCCATTGGATAATTTAGCCCCCCCTGGCCCCAACTATTGAAGTGTACCCCATAAAACGAGAGGTTCTATCTATCCTGAAAAAGTGGGGCTGGTTTTGATAATGGTGAATGACTCATTCAATTGGTTCACCGCATAGTGGTATCGAGTCATTTGGTACGTTCACCAATGAACGTTTTTTAAACTAAATACCGATAATATTGGTTTTTGTTTCTTTCACATCTTAATAAAGAGAAACTACATACACACTGCTTACCTAAAAGGATTACACTATGGTGTAACTTTTAAGATAGGGTCATAGTGTAATCCATCAAGGTAAGACTGTCGTCTCTGAATTTAATTGGAGTTAATATTTTAAATGTAGTTTAAATTGTCTTAAGGTGTAAATGATAGTTTTTTTTACGTAGCACCGCGTCTTACTACCCATTCGAATTACACGCTTAAGTACTAATAATGCTAATGGGTCAGGAATTGGGAATGGTGAATATAGTGGAAGTGAACCCACATTTGCGTTAAGCGAAAGTGGAAAACCATTTAGAAAAAACACTCTCACTTCACTCAGGCGAGATTAGAACCTCGATCTCCCCGTTCTCGGAAGTCTAGCTCAACACGAAACTAGTGCGTTAATGAACTACGCCACTGAGGCAGGCTAAACTGTTTTCTTCTCACTTGCGGAAATACATAATGTTATGTTGAAGTTTAAATCCAAGCTGGTTGATGAATTGAGGAGTTTTTTTTACTAAAATATTTTCCATTTCTTCTTCAAATAAATTCCTGAACATTTAATTTGTATTCTACCTTCCTTGCATCTACCATTATAGTCTATAAATAAGGATAGTCCTAATGGGTTGTAAGACTAGAACTCAGATTCTAAGGATTGAGTTAACAATCCCCATTTTAACTTCTTGTAGGTTAGGAGCTGACAGCCAAGGGCAGCATACTTAAATACCTGCATACAATTATGAGTAACCTATCTTTTAAATTTGTTACAGTAACACAAGGGAATTTAATTTACGCTATCATTTGATAAACTCAATATTGCATTTTCAAATATTGATAAAAATTTGTAAAAAAAAATATTTTAGAAATATTCTTTTAAATTCAAAAACTCATTTAAAAAAATGTTTAAATTGAACCAAAGTACTCAAATTTTCTTAATAGTAACTAAATTCCTTTTTCTTCTTTTTAGTATCAAACATTATTAATAATATTCTTTTTTTTATCTTTGAACAACCCAAAAATTTGTCCCAAAAGAATGTAAAACTTACAGACAAGGAGTGTGCCTACACGATGTATTTAATTTGGTTGATTAAACTTAATTAAATGTTGATAAAAGAATACTTATTTTAAATCTTAACTTATGTCTATATTTATTCATAAAATCAAACAATTCCAAAATGTAGTTCTTTTAAAAAATATTAACTTTCAAATGTCATCTCACACCCAACGTAAAGTTTTTAACCACGCACAAGCTTGGCATTTGACACTTGTGAGATTAATTCAGAGGACAGAAAGAATATTTCGGTTAAATACGTTCTATCAAACTTGTGTTTGAAAATTGTAATGAAGATCTGTTTATATGTTTTACAAAAGCTCGGAATGACAGAGAGGGATGCGGCTTGGAACAGTGAGAGAAGTTCAAAGCTGGCTGGCGCAAGATATGGATCAATACAGCTTTAAAGCTGCACGCTTTCTACAAATTTAATATGGCTTTCACTTACAAATAAAATTATTTGCAAATAAACTTTTTGTGTATGTGTACACATATTACTTTCGTCCATCCCGTCCCCACTTTTACACTTCAAAGGTAAAAGTGAGGAAGGTAGAATTTTGAAGAGATGTACCCATAGAGGGCCATTGAGTAAAATTAAAAAAATCCCTCAATACACCCAACTGGGACTTGAACCCCCGTTACTTCATCATTGACAGCCCATTCTCTTACGATCAGATATATCACAGTAATGGCCCGTGGGCCACATGCGGCTTATTAATAATTGCCTTTATGTTGTCAGCTGACCTTATTATGAATAATAATAATAATAATAACTAACCGCGTCTTACTACCCGTTCGGGCTATACGCTTTAAGTACTAATTACTCTAATGGATTAAGAAGTGGGAAGGTTGAATTAGAGGAAGTGAACCCGCATTTGCGTGGAGGGAGAGTGGAAAATCATTTAGGAAAAACCACCCCCAGTTCACCCGACCGAGATTCGAACCTCGATCTCCCCGTCCTCAGCAGTCAAGCTCAATACGACAAGTGCGTTAGCCAACTACGCCACTGAGGCGGGTCTTAATATGAACCATCATGCAATGCGATCCTATTTTCCATATATAAAGGTTCAAGAACTACAACATTTGGGAATATGTTATTTTTGATTTTGGCCTATTTTTAGAAATTCTGTCATGTGAAAATGGGGCAACAAATCGGTGCTCTTTCTTCGACATAAAAAAAAATTCCAAAAAATATTTGAATGTGCGCACAAATATGTGCAATGTTAGACAGCAAATACGTATGTTAACAGCTGTTGTTTTCTTATATGAAATTAAGCCAAATACACTGGAGATTTTGATTTACTTAGGGCCTACACACACATTTATAAAACATTATAAAAACTACGATGCTATAAAATTTCAAGCCTAATATGTATACCACTATTATAGCATTAACAAAATCTTATCAATATTATTATCATTGTTTCAACGTTAAGATCATTTTTGCAAATAAAAGTTTTTACATTTTTGTCAAAAAATAAATGTTTTCGGCCCAATATTACAATTTCTCATCAAAGTCCTCGTAACTTAACTGATCGTAAAGTCTAACCATTCGTTAAACTTGGCGTTGTGTTTTACAATACTAATTTTATGCGCTCATTAAATTATGAAAAGTTGCCTTCTATTAGTTTTTATCGTTAACCTTCTTAAACTGCTAGTTTTGTTTTAAGGATTTGATTGGCTTAATTTAATCAAAGAGAATACAAGCAAGTTATTACAAAGTCTATGGAGCTGTTTTGAAAACAAACCAAGACAAACGTCAGTTGGTCGAATATTAATTAAGTCACGTCTTTGTAAGGATATGTGCTACCTTTTATAGTTTTGTTCTTGTTAAATTTACAGTTGAAAATAATATAGATCTTCGAAATTTTTGAACCCTTAGAAAGTGTAACTTATCTTCAAAGTCGTCATCAACATACAATAAATTACCCATTCTATAAGAAAAACAAATATAACCTTACTTGAATAGTAGCCTAAATTGCCTTGAAAAAAATACGGTGGAATATATAAAGTTGTTAATGCGAACTTTATGATTACGAACAGGAATGTAGACCTCACGTTAACTTTACGAGCAGTTTTACGTGGACATTAACGCTGACAGATCATTGTAAAAAAATATATATAATCATTTATCTGTATACTACGATTAGAATAACGGGTCTTTTTCCCACTTTTTAATAATATGCTTATGGTTTTTGGGATTAGGAAGGTTATATTTAGAGGAAGTGTACCCGAATTTGTACGGAGAAAGCGTGGGAAAACCATTTAAACAATAACTACCCTCAGTGCACCCGACCATGATCGAACCTTTATCTCCCCGTATTCGGCAGTCTAGTCTAACATGAAAGTAGCATGTCAGACTTTGTTGCCACCAAAGTGGGTCTATCCACACTGGTGGCTGAGAACATCAAGGCGTTAGACTCGCATTGCCGCCGATAACGAGGAGGTTAGACTGTATCAATCCCAGCTGGGTGTACTGTACTTTAATTTACAATGTGAGTTCATCATTATTGTTTCATGTTAATACGGTTCCATTGATCATTCACTCCCTCCTTACCTTTTCTTTTTAACATCGCGTCTTACTACCCGTCTGGGTTACACCCTTATGTACTAATTACGCTAATGTTTTTTGGGATTAAGAAGGTTATATTTAGAGGAAGTGTACCCGAATTTGCGTGGAGGGAGAGTGGGAAACCATTTTGTCAAAACCACTCTCAGTGCAGACGATAGAGATTTGAACCTCGAACTTCCCGTCTTCGGCGTCTAAGTCTACCGCAAGAGTGGCAGCAGACCACGTGACCACCGATGTGGTACCTCTTAAAGTAAGTCGTCCATAGGGAAAATTGATTATAAAGTGATTACAAGTTTGACCTTCATGACTTCGTAAACGTAAACACGGTGGAATATAATTAATTAATGTGTATTACAAAGTGATGCGTGATGGTTATAGGGTCTACATAGGATCATTGCTGGTAAACGAATCAAATTCAATAAAGTGAAAAGTGACAACCTTATCATGAGAACCAAACCGGGGTACCTTTGACTTTGTACGCCAATATTCTACCACAGATCCAGCCAGGTTCGTCTCGTACCCAGGTAGATCTCACATTCGTTGGTGTGCAGTGACATTTCCGTGAATACAATTATTTACAATTTGTGTGTTGATGTTAATTGACATTCGTTTTAATTACAATCATTTATTGTATACTTGGGCGCTCAACAGCGCTGTCGAGTCTCAGATGGCTGGTGTTCTGATAGCTCGCGATACGATTGGTCATTCATAATTATATAACCGACGATTAGACACGTCCATCACAGACTTAGCCCTAAACTATAAGTGAAGAATGACCCCGAGCATGGGGAAAATCGTGAATAGATCATTGGTAGACTGGTAGACAGGTCAATGCCCCCTACTGTGCCCAGGCGTCATATTTTCAAATAATTTAAATTAATTTTACTGTGTTTTCCTCCATATGGATAGTCACGCTATAACCAATTATTCCAACCTGTATGTGAATATACAATATTATTTTAGATAAAATAAATAATTAAACTTAACCTAAATGCTCAACTACTTTCCTAAAAGTTTAACTTTTAATAATATATTTGTTAATTATTTTGTCCTCACATAACATTAATCTAGTAGAATTTATCGTATATTTGGAGGACAGTGAGTTTACTAAGTTTGGGCTAATTAAGTTAAACTAAAATTTTTAAAAATATATGTTTTAAACTAATTCATACAAATTGCAATTGTAATTAAATTATAACTTCTCGTATGTTTTCCATTAAAAAAAAAGAGTCCCCTATTCAGAGTTTAAAGGTGTTAATTAATGCATTTTTTATTATAGATAGTACGCTTGAATCCTACATTCCTCGAGTCCTATGTTATTCAAGGAATTCTAGATTCAAGAATCTCACAAAAAAAATCTAGAATTTAAATATATGATTTAGATTGAACTTAAACTGCAATTTTTCAGGAATTACATAGATTCTTGTAGGTCTAAAAAAATTATGACAATTTAGCTTCATTTATGTGAAAAATAAAACAACAAGTTCACCAATTTAAAAAAATTTATAAATTCACTTACAGAAAAATACATATTGTTTAATCCCTTCTTTGATTTTGAAACTTATATAAAATACAAATAAAAAGAATAAGAATGTTCAGTGGTGCCAAACCTTCTTAAATGTTAATTTGTTTGCCTTTTCAAAATATAGACCTACTTTTAAATTTTTTGACAAACTAAAAATTTACTTTTATAGATTTGAGGATTCAAATTTGGATTCGAGATTTGAAAGAAAATTTTGGATTTGGATTCGAGAAATATAGTATCTGACCCATCTCTAATTTTTATATTAAAACACCGAACATGAGCCTTTATTCTTTTGTTTTAGCAACACGTCTTACATCCCATTTGAGTTATACGCGTATATAATAACTACGATAATGTGTTAGAAATTAGGAAGATTCAGTTTAGAGGAATTGTACCATAATTTGCGAGGAGGTAGAGGGGAAAACCATTTAGATAAACACCATCAGTTCACCCAACCAAGATTCTAACCCCGATCTCCCAATCTTAGTCAGTCTAATCTAACACGAGAGTAGCACCTTAGACCATGTGGCCACCCAAGTGGGTTTGAGGCTTTATTATTTTACAGTACTTCGAATAATATTTAAAATGACAATATAGATTGGAAATCAAATAGCTATATATTCATTTGATTACAACGAATGCGTGTTCTAAATAAAGTTAAAGCTTATTAAATTAGTTCTTTTTTAAATTTTAACCCCAAATTTAATACAATTTTCTATTTATTTTAAAAAGTTTTTTTTACAATTTTTATCTAGTATTCTTTGATTTTTTTCTCTTGATGAATGTATTCGGACACTGATCACTATTCAACTCACACCAATGAGTACGCCGACAAAGTCTTTCAGCTCGATTGGTCGGGTTTACTGATAAAGGACCCGCCTTGGTGGCGTAGTTAGCTAACGCGCTAGTTAAGTTTTTAGCTAGACTGCTGAGGATGGGGGGATTGAGGTTCAAATATTGGTTGGATGAACTGGGGTTGTTTTTCTTAACTGGTTTTCCACTCTCCCTCCACGTAAATGCGAGTTCACCTCCTCTATATTCAACATTCCAAATTCCTGACCCATTAGCGTGATTAGTACTCAAGCGTTTCACCCGAACGGGTAGTAAGATGTGGTGCTTGGTATTAAGGTATAAGTGACGAAAGGGAGCTCAGAGACTTGATCCCGGCCCGTTGCACCAAGGTGGCTTTACCTTAATGTACTATTACTCACTTTCCATGAAGATGTGGGCACGTTTCCTATAACCTCAATCTTTCTCGTTCCTTCACTCTTAAGGCCCAAACACCGACACCGTGTCTGTAGGTCAGTAGTCCGTATCTGTGATATTTAATACATTATTTTAACGTCTACACACTCCGGACCCTTAATCACGTGACCATGCCAACCAATGAAATAGTCAAAAATGTTGTCCAATAAAATTATTCGGAAGAACACGCGCCAAGAAGTCAGTTGGTCAAATAAAACAACTTTTAAAAATATGTTGTCATATAGTTGAAATGTAGGAAATGAACTCTTACAATAAATATATTTATAAAACAATTTGAACTATCAAATGTATTAGAATTTCATTTTGTATTGAAAATGCAATATAAATAAACATACTAGTAACATAAATGTAAACAAAGCAAGCCAAGCTCTCATGATGCTTTTATTTCGATGCTCGCGCACATATTTACTTAACTTTGATTGGTAGTCCGTATAGACTAGTCCTTAGAAAGTACGACTTGACAAACTTCTATGGAGTACAGACCTGGATAAGGATACTGATCATCTATTTGTTTGACAAAGTTATCTAATACTGTTGCATCAATTTCCTACGGACTATGGACTACGGAGCACGGACAAACAGAGTGTGTAGATTGGACATTAACCTGAATATACGAATATTGAGAAAGGAAAACAAATATATATATATATATGGATTCATCTAACGTTAATATATGAATAATTGACATAAATACCTGAGCTACCCCTGGCAATGCTTTGCTTTGCTTCAAACAAACAGAAAATACCTCTTAATTCTATTTTTTCTGGCCCAGTTTTTAATTCATTAAAAAAAAAGTGTAGTCAAAATGGTAGAATTCCGGCTTCAAGGTGCACATGTTCGTGCACATGAGCTACTAATTTTAAATTTCAGCCCTCTACGTGCGGTAGATATGACGCAATACTCATGAAAAACTCTTCGTTTTATTAATAAATGAATAGAAGCATTTTGGAATTACCTAGTGTTGAACCAAGAATTCTCTACAGTGACACATTAGCCACCTAAATTACTTAGGTAGAAAATAAATAAATAAATCTCAAACGATTAATCTTCCAGTCGGAAAATACCACCAATTTTAAAACGCACAACACCTCTTCATTGAACACCAAAAACCTTGAATAGAATCTCATTCTCCAGTGGTTATTCCAAGGAACCACGTTCTAACCTTCCATTTTCCAAGTTTTCCCAAATGTAAAAGCCACTAGCTTGCCCTAATGAACAATGATAACACCCCTTTAATTGTACTCTGGCGTCGTAAATTTACCCTTAACACCCCTCTACCCCAATCTCCCCCTTCTCTTCTTCGTGTGGGAAAGGAAAGGAAAGAAAGAAAATAAAAAGATCCAGTCGTGAAGTCATTAGACATTTCTCTATTGTTCTAACATTTCTCTGGCAAGCGTCCAAAACGCCAGGGGCTCGAAAAGGGGTTGCGTTGCTCCAATCTTTTATATCTCTTATGACCAGGAGGATGTTTCGTTAACTGCATCCCAGCATGGGTAGGATACGATGGCGCATGCGCGTATCATGAAATGGGAACGTTACAACTCCCATGATCTCTATAATCTCTTATGGCTGGGAGGATATTTCGTTGACTGCATCCCTGGCATGGGTGGGATACCAAGGTGCTTGCGCGTATCTTCAATTGGCAACAGCGCAGGGGTGTTGGTTATGTAATAGTTCAATATTTCAGAAAAGGACTATTTGAAAGAATGGGATCGTTTATTCCTCCAGATAAAGTTGAATAGTTATAGAGAGAAACTTTTAGTCCATATTTATTTTTTCCACCAGAGTCTCACTCTCCATTTGGGTTACACGTATATGATATGAACTACGCTGATAACATTTATATGAGGACGCTAAAAAGAGAAGCAAACATAGATAAATTTGCGTAGGGGGAGAGTTGTGAAACAAGTAGGGGGGAAAATAACAGCCTTCATACACCCGTCCGTGATTGAAACCCTGACCTCCCCACCAGCCGCAGAACAGTCAAAATGAGCTTGAAATTTAGATTACATGCCCACCAGCGTGATTTTATTCAAGATAAAAAAATTGTTTGTCAAAATTGACAAAAAATATTCTTATTACAGCTCTAAAAATGTTCACCAAACATGTCAAGCTTGTGGCAAAATTCATGAGTACGTGTGACTCGTGGACCTTTTGATGCACCAGAATACACTGCTGCCCAATTTATTATTATTATTATTATTATTATTATTATTATTATTATTATTATTATTATTATTATTATTATTATTATTATTATTATAAACGTTGAGACTAGCTTTAAATAAATGTACCTGCATTAGCCTGGCTTGTGTTCCTACAGATGGGAGAGTAAAGAACGCAGGAAAAGGCGAGTATTTTTGCAGTTTTTGTAAAAAAATATGTTTGTTGGCCAAAACAAATTAAATATTTCTTCAGTAGAAACATAGGGTTTAGTTTTCTTCACATGGTAATATCAAAAGTTGTTGAGTATCTTCATGATCATAGTGGTATTAGAGGACAAACTTTTTAAATGAAAAAGATAAAAAGTGGTCATTCTTTCAAGACATGCTCTAAAGATTTTAAATAAAATTTGAGGTAACCATGTGAAGAAAATTAAACTATATGTTTCTACTGAAGAATTATTTGATTTATTTTGATCGAAAAAGTTTTGATATAAAAACTGCAAAAAACAAACAAACTGGCCTTTGAATAATGTTGCCTATACTCGTATCAGGGGGTGGGATGTTAACTATTGTGAGTTAATGGAAGTATTTTGGCAGTTTAAATAATGTAAAAAAATAGGAAATATAGCCAATTATTTATCCAGTAAAAATATATTTAATACATTTAATCTCAACCTTTCCTGGCTATCTGGCAAGAGTGTCCTATAATTTCTATGGTAACTGTATATCTTCGTTTAAATGGTTTCTTATCAATGTTTTCTACTGTAGCAATATATTTTGTGTTTTTGCCAAGACAAAAGTTTTTGGAGTTCAAATCCCATGGGTAAATTTATTAGTACATAAGTAATCTTTGTTATTTTTATCTCAACCCAATAAGGGGTGTACTATCTTTGGATTTATCCTTACATGTTAACGGATAACTTTCAGTTTTACGCTCAGCGCGGCGTCGCTAATGACCCTCATATATGATATTTATTAATAAATTGTAACTTTTAATTTGATAATTTTTTGAATAAAAAGCATTATGAAAACTGCATAAATACTTCCCTTTTCTTCATGTTCACTTCCATACTACTGTTAAATGATTAATAATCAGCCAAAAATAATAGTTAAATGTATTTCTTTTGACCTGGCGTGGCTGCTAATTTGGTTTAACCACCCATACAAACATTACATTATGCATCGTGGAGTAATTTTAGACACATCGGAGGGATAATACATGAGATTATAGTGTTTGACTTTGACACAGAAGGTCGAGGTTCAATTCAGACAGCTTGCAACCTCTCTCTCTCTATCTATCTGTCTTCTATCTCTCTTAGATTCAATTCTCCACTAAGCTTGGTGTTAGTTGCTTCAATGTGTAGCCATAGCAAAGGGAATCCTCTGCCATGTTCGATGCAGTCTACGATGACGCTTTGTGGAGAACAATTTGTGTCAGTAACAATCTTCCACCTCCCCTCTTCCTCCATCATCACTACCCACCAGACCTCTTCCCCTCCTCTCCCCATTATTCAATCATAGAGGAACAAGGTTCCAAGGAGCTAATTTCTACTTGATCTATTATTAGTCTAAAGTGGGTATAATAATGATGAAAACTGTTTAGTAGCTTTAAATATTTATTTGATTTTATATTAAATTGTCCAAGTCCAAGAATTGTATAATCGGAACAAACTATATAACCTTTTAAGTTGGTAAAATATTAAGAGATTAAAATTAATAACTTAGCTAATAATTTGTCATTTTACAACTGTTGCAACTCTTAATTGTTAAAAAAAAAAGGCTGAACACTTTTAAAATACATTTTATATTTTACTAATATCTTTATAGATTACAATTTCAATATAAAATTGGGTTAAAATCTAATGAGATATTTCTCAAAGCTTTAAATGTCTTGTATAAAATTTTGGTTATAAATTTGTCTCTTCTCATAATGTGCGTACAACCCAAATGCGGTAATAAAAAAAATTGTAAGGCTATTTTTAGAGTATCAAAAACTAATCAAACTATTTTGTAACTTTTAAATTTTTAACTCTCTTGGCCACATGAACAAAGTAATATTACATCATTGATATCTTATGTGAATACTATGAGTGTAATGACTTTTATTTAAGCTTAATTGAATAATATGATTTTCCAAAATTAAAGTTTATTGCCAATGCTTAGACTGGTTAGGCTTAATTTTATATTAATACTAAGTGAAATTAGATTAAATACATACTTTAAATGCCCATTTAATCTTCACTACAAAATTAAAGCATTCCGGTCTGAAACAAGCAATTTACTTTTGGTATATTTAATTTTATGGAAATCGTAAATAATCATAACTTTTTGAGAATGTTTGTAATGAATACAATTCCTTTAACCTAGCTAATATTGTCCAAATCAACAAAATCATAAAAATCAAATAATGAATCAAATAAATTGTATCTTAATACTGAATTTGGTTAAAATTAGATGATTCATTTTTCATTTCCAAAATTGTGAAATCTTTGGCCTGGTTAATAGGTGTTGCAGAAACTGTGCTATTTTGAATTAAGTATGATTTTATAAATAAATATATAATTATATATAATATAGATATGATTTACTTTTGAATAGTATTTTCACTATATTATGGGTCTTCTGTTTTTCTGGGCCTATGTAAAGTGTTAGGATACTTTTACAAATTTTATTTTCATACATAAGAAATCTTAGCCTAGTGTAATAACATTTTACTTTTAAAATGGTTCACCTCTCATAGTTATATGCTGATTTTTATGATTGCATCTAAACAATCTATGTTATTTTGACAGAGACAAACAAGATCGATTTGTCCATTTTTCTTTAGCTTAGTAAATAGGTGATCTTAATATGGTGGGTCGAATGACGATATAAAAACAAAGTTGTCCTGGAGGGTACTTACCTGTGTTCCAAGTATGGTAATGATCAATTAATTGATTAAAAGGTTATTAGACACATACAGAATTGTGTGTTCGACATGTTAATCCTTTTTTCTTTTCATACAAGAATAAAAATGCTATATATATATCAATGATACATTTTTAAATAAGATTTCTATTTCTAATCGCAAGTGGAATCTTCTTTCCAAAAATATTTTAAGTTTCATAGATAATTTATTATTCAGAACACATTAATCCAATTTCAAGGGTTAAATAATAATAATAATATTTAGCACCGCGTCTTACTACCCGTTCGGGTTATACGCTTTTAAGTACTAATTACTCTAATGGA
>CABFOV010004375.1:27573-53201 GCA_902141375.1 Timema poppense | reverse complement strand
TGTAAGGATATATGACTGAACCTACAAAGACAGATAAGCAAGCACATGTGCTTGGTTTATCATACAACACACTCGAGTCGATGTTTTCCACCAGAGTAAAAAGTTCTGGTTTTATGGGCTCCGCTGTTGGATGCCAATCGAAGAGATTACCGTTTATTTAGCTGATAATTGTCCCGTGAACGAGCACTAATTAAAGCGGTACGGTATTTTGACGACATAATTGGTAATTATGGACCCGTGATCGAGCGGCAATTTTTATGACACGGAATTATTATGCCCCACGTTGGGCGCCAATTAAAAAGCTCTGGTTTTATGGGCTCCGCTGTTGGACGCCAATTGAAGAGATTACCATTTAGTTAGCTTATAATTGCCCCGTGGTCGAGCACTAATTAAATCGGTACGGTATTTTGACGACATAATTGGTATTTATAGCCCCGTGATCGAGCGCCAATTTTTACGACACGGAATTATTATGCCCCACGTTGGGCGCCAATTAAAAAGCTATGGTTTTATGGGCTCCGCTATTGGACGCCAATTGAAGAGATTACCATTTAATTAGCTGATAATTTCCCCGTGGTCGAGCACTAATTAAATCGGTACGGTATTTTGACGATATAATTGGTATTTATAGCCCCGTGATCGAGCGCCAATTTTTACGACGCGGAATTATTATGCCCCTGCGATTGAGAGCCAATGAAGCGGTACTTTATTTTGATGATATAATTGGTATTTATAGCCCCGTGATCGAGCGCCCACTGAAGAGTTTACTGAATAATTACACAATTGTAAAGTTCGATCCTATTTATTTATTCAATAATCACTATTTGTAATGGTCAGAAAACTAATCATGTCGTTTAGCGTAACAATTTAGAGAGGCGGCTGATAACACGATCGTAGGAATCGCGGACAGGAGTTGCAGTCCGAGAAGCTTGTGTTTAGAAAAAATAAAAATAAATTTAAAAAACCCATCTGGATGGAAGTAGAATGTCCGAGAACAGGAAGCTGGCTCAAATTACCTTTTAAAAATGCATATCGATCTTTCTAGAAGAGAAAGTTATTATTTTAAAGACTTTTAAATTGTCATACTGACTCTACTGGTGCACTCTGACGTCATTTACAGTGGTTTTTGTGCCTTCTTAGAAGAATAAATGCTTTAAGCACCACGTAATAGGTTGTATTATTTAAATAAAATAAAATACGTTTATAAAATTAGGGCGAGATTATTGTCAATGCTCCCACATATTCTTTAGGGGCAAATCAGGTACATTACAAGAGTTGTGACGTTTGCTCCAGAATGGCCGAAAGAAGTCTGTGAAACATCTTCACTTCCAAGAGTGGCCGGACTTTGGTTGTCCAGAGAATACTCACTTTATGCTTCAGTTCTGTTCCACCATGAGGCAGCACATAGAGGACGACGCAGGACTCACTGTGGTACACTGCAGGTAACACACTCCTGGTGTAAGGGGCAGAACCACACCCCCAACTCTGTTCCCCTCTGATATTATCAAGTATTAGGCTAAAATACGTGCTTGTAATCACATGTCTTACTACCGGTTCAGTTTTTTTTTGTTCATCCCCTTATTGAAATGTATGTTATATAGATAATTTTTTGTCATTTTGGAATTCAAGCTAATATTTTCTTGGTTTGTATTATTTTTTTGGGCATTTATAGCTATATGTGTTGGATAAGAATATTTTTAAATACTATCAATATTTTACAAAAATGCACAGATAGTTAGTTACTCACACATAAATATTTACACCATCACAAAGATGTCTTAATGAGATGATAGATGATGTAGGCCATGAGCCTTATATCATGTTTGGTTGTTTGGTTTGTAAGTTTAGTTGGTAAAGGCTTGTCATTAGATATATAAATGTTTTAGTTTATCTTGGTAAAGTGCCTATTTTTTTAAAATTAGTCGTGTGCATTCATTATGAGTTTTTGTTAATATTTTTAGCTCATCAAAATCCTAGCCTTGCTGATAACCAAGGTCCTAGTTTAGTTTTCCAGGCTTTATATTATTTGTGTTGACCTAGTGCAGGCGTTGGAAGGACAGGGACGCTGATAGCCCTTGACATACTCCTGCAGCATATCAAGGAAAACAAAAAGATAGACATCTTTAACACAGTGTACCAACTGCGACAGCAAAGGACCAACATGGTACAAACAGAGGTACCAACAACACTCAATACAAATGTGGCCGGTCTACAATTAGTCACACCCGTCCGTAAACGTTGTATTTCTTTACTGCTTAGCGACAATGCCTACTTGGGGAACTCAAGTTATTTTGTGAACCGGGTTGCATCTAAACTTGATGCACGCAAGCACGCTATAAGCCCCATCACGTTATGTGTCAATGTACAAAATAGAAAGCGGGGGAATGACCCCACGAGGTCGTCTTGTTTCTCTTCTGATAGCAGTTACCCTATTCCAGTCACTCTACTATAAATGTATGGACATCGACTTTCATTTCCAAATTATATTTTGCCTCGTTTTCTAATGGATAGTCAAACGCTTCCACAAACTTTTTTTAATCTACATCCTGGCAGGAAGATTCCTACCGGACATTTTCACGGCTAAACCAAATAGACGAATTCTAAACGATATGGAAGACAAAAATAGGTTTACAAGAAACTTGAGATCAAAAAAATAATGTAATTTTGTGGCAATTTAAAACTATTTTAAAATCTATTTAAGAATGTATGAATTTTGTTTCAATATTATATCTTTAGAGCTCTCTGAATAGAATGTAAATGAAAAACTGTATCTTGATTTTCCAGGTAGGCAACGTTAGTTAAACTAGGACTGTCTTCAATGAAATTTCATTTTAACCAATGCATCATCAATCATATTTAACATAATCGAATTAAATATAAAATGGTTGGATAATTATTAATGCTTTTACAATAATTATGTCCAAAATCTTTCTCTGTATATTTCCATAAAATATCTTAAACCAAATTACTTTTTGTTTAGTTTGAATACAATAGTACACCTATATTCGTTTCTGATTGGCCAAACGTAAGCTAACAAGAGAAGTAAACATAATAGATGGACAGTATCCATCTTGTTGCATGTGTGCTATTGTAGACAGACTATAGCACGAGTCTGATTGATTGTAGACAGACTCTAGCACGAGTCTGATTGATTGTAGACAAACTATAAAATGAGTCTGATTGATTGTAGACAGACTCATGCTAGAGTCTGATTGATTGTAGACAGACTATAGCACGAGTATGATTGCTTGTAGACAGACTCTAGCACGAGTCTGATTGATTGTAGACAAACTATAAAATGAGTCTGATTGATTGTAGACAGACTATAGCATGAGTATGATTGATTGTAGACAGACTCTAGCACGAGTCTGATTGATTGTAGACAAACTCTATGCACAAGTCTGATTGATTGTAGACAGACTCTAGCACGAGTCTGATTGATTTTAGACAGACTATAGCACGAGTCTGATTGATTTTAGACAAACTATAGCATGAGTCTGATTGATTGTAGACAGACTATAGAACGAGTCTGATTGATTGTAGACAGACTATATCATGAGTCTGATTGATTGTAGACAGACTATATCATGAGTCTGATTGATTGTAGACAAACTATAGCATGAGTCTGATTGATTGTAGACAGACTATAGCATGAGTCTGATTGATTGTAGACAGACTATAGCATGAGTCTGATTGATTGTAGACAAACTATAGCATGAGTCTGATTGATTGTAGACAAACTATAGCACGAGTCTGATTGATTGTAGACAAACTCTAGCACAAGTCTGATTGATTGTAGACAGACTCTAGCACGAGTCTGATTGATTTTAGACAGACTATAGCACGAGTCTGATTGATTGTAGACAGACTCTAGCACGAGTCTGATTGATTGTAGACAGACTCTAGTATGAGTCTGATTGATTGTAGACACTCATCCTAGAGTCTGATTGATTGTAGACAGACTCTAGTACGAGTCTGATTGATTTTAGACAGACTCTAGCACGAGTCTGATTGATTTTAGACAGACTCTAGCACGAGTCTGATTGATTGTAGACAGACTCTAGCACGAGTCTGATTGATTGTAGACATACTCTAGCACGAGTCTGATTGATTGTAGACAGACTCTAGCATGAGTCTGATTGATTGTAGACAGACTATAGCACGAGTCTGATTGATTGTAGACAAACTCTAGCATGAGTCTGATTGATTGTAGACAAACTCTAGCAAGAGTCTGATTGATTGTAGACAAACCGTTACACAGATACGCCTCTTAGCGCTCCCACAAGATAACATGAACTATAACCAATATTTTCAGCTCCAGTACAAGTACATCTACCAGTGTCTCCTGGAAGCCTTACAAGATGCAGCGTTCATTCATCCAGGTAAGGACATTTTGAAACATTCATTCAAACAATATATCCCTAGTGTCTAGTGATATAAACAATATTTCATGCCAGAGTTTGTTACAGGCAAGTTGTCGTCCCCCCCGCAGTCTCCTGAGCCTATTTATGAGAACATGCTTGGTCACTCCCCCTACGAGAAGCTAGTCAAGGTGAGATAGAGGTCTGTATACCGTCACAACAGAGTTACCAGCAGTTGACAACATTAACTCGACCTTGTGTTCTCTTCCAGGGTGACACGAGGGGAAAATACAGCTTCAACACAAACTCTTCTATTCTGTGAGACCACCAAGGTTGCAGTGCTGCCCCCAAGACTATTATAGTGATTCCACCCGGCTTTCGGTGTTGCCAAGACTATTATAGTGATTCCAACCGGCTTTCGGTGTTGCCAAGACTATTATAGTGATGCCACCTGGCTTTCGGTGTTGCCAAGACTATTATAGTGATGCCACCTGGCTTTCGGTGTTGCCAAGACTATTATAGTGATTCCACCCGGTTTTCGGTGTTTGCCAAGACTATTATAGTGATGCCACCAGACTTTCGGTGTTGCCAAGACTATTATAGTGATGCCACCAGACTTTCGGTGTTGTCAAGACTATTATAGTGATGCCACCAGACTTTCGGTGTTGCCAAGAATATGACAGTGATGCCACCAGACTTTCAGTGTTGCCAAGAATATGATAGCGATGCCACCAGACTTTCGGTGTTGCCAAGAATATGATAGTGATGCCACCAGACTATCAGTGTTGCCAAGAATATGATAGTGATGCCACCAGACTTTCAGTGTTGCCAAGAATATGATAGTGATGCCACCTGGCTTTCGGTGTTGCCAAGACTATTATAGTGACGCCACCAGACTATCGGTGTTACCAAGAATATGATAGTGACTCCACCAGACTTTCAGTGTTGCCAAGAATATGATAGTGATGCCACCTGGCTTTCGGTGTTGCCAAGAATATGATAATGATGCCACTTGGCTTTCAATTTCGTCAAGGATTTCATGATTTTGCACAATAATATTTTAATTCAATATCAAATTGGGCCCACAAAAAAAATTACTATTTTGACAATAAAAAAGTCATTGATAAAAAAAAGTTTTTATATTAAAAATTGTGATTGAAAGACAAAAAGTATCTTATAAATATAAACCATTCTACCTTGTTCGCTTCATCCTGGAATCAAGTCAATCTAGGCATGTTGAAAAAAATATTAAAAAACTAATTTTTATTTTTTGGCTACTTTTCAGCGGCTGGCTTTTATTTAAATTTTGTTTGTAGAGTAGCAAAGAGATGGACAATTATGTTAACTTTTCAATAGCAACTGAAGCTGTCCTGTAGATCCAGCAACACCACACAAGGTCACACTGGCTTCCTTCATCTGGCCTCGACAACAACCAGCTGTTCACGTTTTGTCTTCCTACTGTTTTTACATGAATTTACTTCACAATTTTGTCAAACGAAATAAAAGGTTAAGCATAAAAAAGAAATGTGTGATTTTAGACAGATTTGAGAAAGCTGAGACATTAATAAAATTAGCTACCAAATATTCTCTGAGTCTACCATTTTGGATATAAAGCAAAGACCAGTGTTTCAAAGTTAATAATAAAACACATAATCAATTTACAAATAATATTATTACAGTAAATTATCAGATGTGTTGTCTTTTAATCATCCTTTGATAATTCGAACATCCTTGCAACTTGAGGTCCGGGTTAGCGAGACCGTGCTGTACCCGAAAAAAAATACAATTCGGTGTCGATTTGAAGTTTTAATCTCAGTTTAGGTTGATGGTAAACATAATCCTTTTATTTACCTTTAAAAGCTTCATGGCTCATTATAAGTAAACATTTGATGATACAGTTGGAATAAATTAACATAAAAAGACATTTAAAAATTCTTATAAATCCAAAAATTAAATAGCGAAATAAATAAATTAAAACATTCAATAAAAGAGACATTAAACACTAGAAGAAAACAAGTTTAAAACTAATTTTTGTTTACAAATCACAGAGGTAGGTTCATGGTGGTGATAGCCCACATATAACCTTTATTAATACCGTACTAGTGTGGTATGTGCTCTAATGGGAGACTTGTGGTATTGTTTTGTACCAGGGATGCCTCGTATTTCGACAATAGTGAATCTCAAGATAGTCTTAACTAGGACCACTACTAATCAAAATATGGACTAAAATGCAGATATTTATATAATACAACTATAAACACTGGTTTAAAATACAAATTCAATTAAAACCTTGTAATAATGTTACCAATGACCAAACACACCTCCCAAAGGTCCTTTTTAACGTTAAAATGTCACACTGCATTTATTGGGACTGCCATAACCTAGATCCGAGGGAACCTTTGCAGTCAAACGTTTTCCTGACAACAAGCTGGTGAGCTAGCCTCCGACTGGGCTGTGCGAGGTCAGCTAGCCTCCGACTGGGCTGTGCAAGGTCAACTAGCCTCTAATAGGGCTGTACAAGGTCAGCTAGCCTCCGACTGGGCTGTGCAAGGTCAGCTAGCCACCAATAGGGCTGTGCAAGGTCAGCTAGCCTCCGACTGGGCTGTGCAAGGTCAGCTAGCCTCTAATAGGGCTGTACAAGGTCAGCTAGCCTCTAATAGGGCTGTACAAGGTCAGCTAGCCTCCAATAGGGCTGTGCAAGGTCAGCTAGCCACCAATAGGGCTGTACAAGGTCAGCTAGCCTCCGACTGGGCTGTGCAAGGTCAGCTAGCCTCCAATAAGAGTAAATATGGAACCAAGAACCAAACGAAGAGGGTAAGTAATATGTATACATCTGACTTTTGAAAAGTTGCAAAGGTCAACAAATGAACAAACTGATTGTGGAATAGAGAATAGGAGACAAAGATAAAGGTATAGAAAAGCATCTGTTAGTTTAGTGTAGCACACAGCATTTTGTAAGACTGTATTTAGTACAGTGTGAAAAAATGTGCTTTGAACATCTAAAAAATATTGTTTCCAACACTATTTTCTTTGGCTTTTTAAATTGTTCTTAAGAAATTTCAAATTAACTCATACTTAACTATCAAGTTATAAATTATTACAAGTTTATTGATTAATTAATGTTATCTCTTATTTTTATTCTAATTATTAGGTTAAACAAAACCAAGTATTTTAATTGTAAGATATTTTAAACAGTTGTCATTTCAAAGATATATTTTCTTAAATCTGGATCTTAGTTTTATTACCTAGTCAATCTTTTAATATTGTATATTTATGAATTCAAGCTTAGCTCGGAAGATTTCTGATACACTCTTTCAGACTAAACTTGAATTCACAGACACACAGAAAAAACCCAATGGGGTCCCCACTAAGCAATTCTCAATGTCATTGCAACGATTGGTCCGATCTTAATGACCCTCTTGACTGATCCAATGGACCACACACGTCTCCATCTTATGAGGAGACTACAACAATATGGATTACTAAAAATAATACGATAAAAAATGAAAATTATTGTTACCAACATAATAAACGTAGTTTGTAGGGGAGTGCGAAGTCCACCTTTTCCAATTCAAAGCTAACGCAAATCAAATATATAAAATATTATTGAAGCCGAATCAAAGTTATTCATATAAATTTTTCACTAAAATAATTTTTAAAAAAGTAATGTTTTATTGATAATTTATTTGTAATATTTCACATTATCTAATAAATCAAGTTATTAACATAATGTGTGGTTATATTACTTCAGTTTGTCACAGACAAGCTCAGAATGGCAATTATTGAACATAAATTGGGTATTTTAGCTGTCAATATTTTTAATGGCATAGCTTCGTAGTTGCCAAATGCAGATTTTTTTCTTCTGAAGTTAAGTCAAAGCTAACATTTTTTTTTTTGCAAAACCAAGTAAAATTTATTTAATCCAATCATTGATTATGAACTAGTAAGACCGTAGCACAAAGATTCAAGATGACACCGGTGACCTTGGATACATGTGTCACGAGATAAGACCACTTTGGGGGCGTTCAGAGGACAAAGAGAAACCATCTTGAGTGATTTTATTCCCCCCAAAAAAGTTTATAAATTGTTTTCTAAATAAAAGTGTTAAGTTTGTTATTTTAAGTGAGCATAGCTTGAACATATATGGTTTGAATTGTTATCCTGTCTCCTATGAGCTCTGGTTTCTTCCCAGCAGGGTACACCGGAAACAATATCTAGTCTCGGAGCTTCAATCAATAACCGTTTTTGACTGCAAAGTCCCTCTTCATAACCAAAACCAAATTTACCTAAATAGACAATAACTTCTACCACATTAACAACAAATGTATTAGTAACAGTAATAATAATAATAACTGTAATAGTAGCCTCTATCAAGTTAACAACAGGGCCAGCCGCCATCGCATCGCCGCCAACCTTGGCGCAGGCCTGCTAGAAGGCCATTTCTGGGCCGAAGGGCACCAAGTTAAGACATTTTAAACCAACTTTGCGGTCACAATGTTTATTTTTCCAGTACAAGGTCTCTTTCGGACAAGCATGTGTGAGCTGGTTCACGAGAGCTGATATGTTGAGCTTGAGCTCGTACGAAAACACAGCTCGACAGTGTACTACAATGCCTCAACCACAACAAGAAGGCATCATTTTAATGCTTTAAGCTAAGATTAAAAAGAGAAAAAACTGATTAGAAAAGTGTGGGTGCACCTTCTAATAATTTCAAAGATGGAAAATGGCTGTTTTTATACACCGTTTCATAAAATTAGAAAAGACACAATCGAGTTTTTCTTAAAGTTATTTCTGTATGTCGGTATCATCTTTCGATGAGCTGTATGTTTTAGAATGTTAGCTTCAGAAGAGAAACGGTAACATTTCCAAACATCCTATACAGTTTTTTCTTAATTCGATCAGTATAGTTATAGCAGCTGATGTCCAACAATGTCGGCTGTAATCTTAATTTCTTCAATAAATTGTTCCGCAAAGACTGCTACATTTCCCTTCGTCGCTCGCAGTTTGAGACAAGAGTATTACCGTATCGAGCTTTAGCTCACACCCGCTTGTCTGAAAGGGGCCCTACTGTGTGATGAGTCACAACATAAATGTCTCTGAAAAATATAACCTACTAGGAATTGTTATAACCGGCTGATCCAGTCACTACACTCGGAGCGATCATCAAGCCGTCGTGTTGTCGACACTGGAGGGAAACACCGGCAGGTATGGAATTTAGGTTATATTACCTTGCAATCAAGCGGGTCATCCAGGTGACCTCTTAAGTGTCACTCTCGTGATACCCCTAGACTACCAATGACGGCGAGATTGGGGTTCGAATACCGGTCAGGTGTGCTGGAGGTGGTTTTCCATTCTCCCTCTACACAAACGTGAGTACACTTTCTTTAAATCCAACCTATCGAATCCATAACCTATTAGTGTAATTAGTACATAGTTTGTAGATAACATGAACAGGAAGTAAGTACAGTAAAAAAAACATTTAGAGAAGAACATTCTATGATATCTGATAGAGATAGATCTATAGTTAGTAGAAATAGCTGCCCCTTGTAACTATACTAACACAATTTGAAACACTTGAAGTATCAGCTAAGAGTAAGAGTATCTTCAGCGCAAGACAAACCATTTTACTTATTAAATAAATACTAAATTTGAGTTTTAAATTAAAAATATAAAGGAAATGCAATAATGAGATAATTTACAGTAATTTGAATGTGTTGA
The DNA here is from genome assembly GCA_902141375.1 of Timema poppense. Classification (NCBI taxonomy): domain Eukaryota; kingdom Metazoa; phylum Arthropoda; class Insecta; order Phasmatodea; family Timematidae; genus Timema; species Timema poppense. Next base: position 43,122 of record CABFOV010004375.1, on the reverse strand, counting down.
AATCACCCAAGCAAAAATTAAACATCTCATGTACTGGTAATTCATAGGGACATGCGAGACTCGAAAATTAAAGAGAAAAAAAAAAAATCTCGAGCTTGTCTCAGAAGTTAAAAAACAAATCTTGAGAATTCTAGAAATAAAAAAAAAAGCAAACAATGGCCCTAAGAAATTAAAAAACCAAACCGGTACTTTTAGATTTAAATTAAATTTCATCGAATCCGAATCCGAGATGTATTCATTTTTGAAATTTTGAAGCTTAGAACGAGCTTAAATATATTATAAATTTACCCTAGCTTGACTTAACCAAATGTGCTACTAGTTGAGGTAATAATTCAACAATATCTGTGATTAAACTCCACAATATATCAGATATTTTTTTGTTAATTTATAATTATTTTTGAGTGAGGCCGAAATGACCCTGTTTGTGACTCGTAGAATATGTTAACAACTAGCTAAGTCTCTTTTGGGAGGCTACCCCCATATAACGCAACCCTACACTACCATTGCTAGACAACACAAAAACAAGTTAAAAAAATTATTATAGTTAGTAATTTTATAGTTGAGAATGAATCAGTCCTTGGCAATATTTGCATTCTTAATTAGATACTAGCAACTAAGTATAAGACCGCGGGTTGGCTCAGGCAATCTCTACGACATATAATTAAGTTCCTCTAGTTCACTTCATAGCAGCTCGGGGAAACTTTTCACTTCTGACATAATTAGAGGAGTGAAAACTGTCTTATCTTCCACAATATCAGCTGTGAAAACTGTCCATATCTGCCACAATCTAAGCTGTGGAAAATATTCATATCTGCCACAATATGAGCTCTCAAACTGTCCATATCTGCCACAATCTAAGCTGTCAAACTGTCCATATCTTCCACAATCTAAGCTGTCAAACTGTCCATATCTTCCACAATCTAAGCTGTCAAACTGTCCATATCTTGCACAATCTAATTTGTCAAACTGTTCATATCTTCCACAATCTAAGCTGTCAAACTGTCCATATCTTCCACAATCTAAGCTTTCAAACTGTCCATATCTGCCACAATCTAAGCTGTCAAACTGTCCATATCATCCACAATCTAATGTCAAACTGTTCATATCTGCCACAATCTAAGCTGTGGAAAATTTTCATATCTGCCACAATATGAGCTGTCAAATTGTCCATATCTGCCACAATCTGAGCTGTGGAAAATGTTCATATCTGCCACAATATGAGCTGTCAAACTGTCCATATCTGCCACAATCTGAGCTGTGGAAAATGTTCATATCTGCCACAATATGAGCTGTCAAACTGTCCATATCTGCCACAATCTAAGCTGTCAAACTGTCCATATCCGAGTCGCAGAAACTGTCATTCTCTATCGTAATCTGAGCTGCGAAGACTTCCCACCACATCACTGTCCACCACTCATTGTTTGTTCCTAGTGATGCTATCAAACATGAAGCAGATAATGACAAGGTAGAAACGAATCTACATACCACTGTTCACTACACATTGTAGTGATGGTATCATAAATGGAGTAGATAGTGATCAGATCAACACAATTCTACATGTCACTGTCCACTACCCATCGTCTCTAGTGATGCTCCCAGACATGGAACGGATAGTGACCAGGAAGACAACAGTCTACACATCACTGTCCGGGTCTGTTTCACTGTGCGGGGGTTGTCCAAAGTTTCTAGTGATGCTTTCAGACATGGAGCGGATGTTGGCCAGGTTGACATCGGTATCGGTCGTGACAGCGGCAAAGTAGTCGATCCTGTCCAGGTCAGGACACACCACCGCGTCTGCCGCTGCGTTCAGGTCGTCATCAGTGCGATAGCAGTTGTCATACTCGGAGTCGTAGAGCACGGACAAGGAGTCGAGGCTCATGACAGCGTCCGAGTCAAAGATACGAGAAGAAGCTCGAGATGAGAGGCTGGTGTTATCGTCAAGGTCACATCCCTCAGCACAGCCGTCATTGAACAGAGAGTTTACATCACTCAGTGCCCCTGAAACAACCCCTCGATATCACATTATGTTGGTATGGAGGTTGTGACAAAACTAAGTAACACTAAAACAACCCTCCAAATATGCGCCAAGAGAGGCTTGAGCCTTGGTACCTCTCGCGACATTACTCTCGTTGGGATCCTGAATACCTGAAATCGTCACTGTTCTTTAGTTGCTGTTAAATAATATTCTTAAATCAAATAAAATATTATTATTATTATTAGCACCGCGTCTTACTACCCGTTCGGGTTATACGCACTTACGCTAATGTGTAATGGTAGGGTGATTGTGAGATGAAATGGAGGACCTACAGTTTAACGTGGAATCCGAACCACGGTGGAGGCCTGGCATTCCCCACATTCACAAGATGTCTTGTCAGAGGTGAAGGAAGGGTTTGGTAATCAGATAAATCTGTGCCGGGACCGAGGATTGAACCCCAGCCGCCAGCATAGAAGTCTGACACCTTACCCCCTAGACCGCCAGGTCACCCAAATAAAATAACAATCTAAAAAAACTACACATAAACATCAATACCTGTAGATTTATATTAAACTCCCGCAAATGAAAACGAACCGCTACAACAAGAAATACTCTTTTAGGCCACGATAAAAATAAACAACGTAGTATTTACACAGCATTCAGGCACTCATTGTTCGAGGGGACCTCTCTTGGCAAGTAACGATAGTCACGCGCTTAGGCCCGCCTAACTTCCTTTTAACGTAAGACAACACTTTCAGAAGCAGAATTGTCTTACCTTCAGCGTCCGTGAGCCCGGTCTCATTGAGCATGGAGATGTTCTCGAGAGCTGGATCATCTGTGGTGTAACCCGTCGACTCCCTGTCGGCCAATAGCGGCTCAGACGCTGCTCCCTCCTCTTCTTCACTCCACTCCGATTGACTCGTCTCCCCAAAGATGTTGATGGCTCCGTGCGATGTTTCCTAAGCGCAACAACAAACACAATTCCAGGAGTGATGTTTCCCATACAGTTTGTTTTATTGATTGCGTATTGGTATTCATTTGGGCCACACACTTAGATTTAGTGCACCCACATTTGTGTGGAGGGAGAATGGAACATTATTTAGTAAAAACCACCATTAGAACACCCGACAGAGATTCGAGCCTCATCGTCGGAAGTCCAGTCTATTAAGAGAGTGACGTTTTAGACTATTCGAAACACCGAAGCGGGTCCTTCACGAGTTTATTGGCTAACAAAATTTCTAGTCTGTCTATAACTAAGTCGGAGAGATAGGCTTTAGACATTTCTGCCACTAGATTCGATCCTGACCATTCCTTTGCGATATAAACAAGGTTTTGTGGATTTAGACATAAAATAGATGTCAAATTAGCTCTCCCTATTGGTGATGGACAATTGAGCGCAAATATAGAAAGTGAGAAGTTGTGTATTGCATGGGCAAAATAGTTTTTCATCATGAAACTAACAGACCAACTTTTTGAACTTACTTGGACTGAGTAGCGTTTCAAATATGGTGGAAAGTGGAGGCACACGTATAAGATCAAGATATTAGAGTGAATCAGAAGCAATTCAATTTGTTGAGATCTATGAGACAGGGGAAGTCTTGTTGAATGTAAGAGTATAAAACTAAAGATGCCTCAATTCTTTCAAGCACAAGATCTTCGCTTGGACTAGAGCCAGAATTGTTAAAATTGGTCCGAGTGCACTCGGTCCAAACGTACTCTGACCGTGTCAAACTAGCTTTAATGTGCAATCGTGTAGAACTGTTGAATTCCCTGCAAACAAAACTAACATACATTCGATAGGTCCTCTGTTTAGTGTGATATTTAGATCCTGGGATGGTAGCTGTCACGAGGAGAAACAGGATTAGGAAATAAAACTGTCCGAGCAAGAGGGGGAGTACATGAGATAGTAGAGGAAGCAAGGCTGAGAAGATATGGTCATGTAATGAGGATGGAAAAGAAAAGGATCTATAGGAGAATGATGGTGATAAAGTATGCGGGAAAAATAAAGCAAGGAATACTAATTAAGAAATGATATAACTGAATAAGGAAAACCTCTTTTCGCTTTATGAGGTAATTACCATTTTCCTTTTTCTCCCCTTTTGTTTTTTTGGTTTTCTTTTTTAGGAAGTTGCATTGCGCGTTTCACACTTCTCCCTGATGAGTTCCGATAGAACGAAACCTGGGCCGGGAGATTGGGCGGTGACGATCAATTTTCTTTAAGAGACATCCATTACCTCTTTGTCCATGGGCAGCAGTGTAAAGTGTGAACTGTGTTCTTCTTTTCATTGTAGAGGCCATATTGTGTTCGTCCCCCTTTTATATATTTCTATCCACCTTTCCTATACCTTCTTCTAATTAAGAGATGAGAGATTAACAAGTGTGTGACTGAGAAGAGAAAAATGGCGGAAGAAATGGAGGCATTTTAATTATTTTACTAAACTGACCCGACCCGGCCACATACTGGAAATATTCACTTGATGATGAATCAGCGATCTGTCTGATGGACATGGTCCCCACGGTTACAAGTGAGCCAACCAAGGGTTGGTTTTTAGCGTGAGTACTACCTGTTTGCTAGCCTGCTCCTGGAGCTTCTCGCAAGTGTTTACTTCCTTACGTTCCACATCCTTCACACACTCCATGGCTACATTCCTACAACACACAAACAGTTACTTAGCGCTTGTTTGAATTAGAACATGTTATACAGGTGTGTAAGAGACCTTATATGAAAATGATAAGTGCTATATATATGGCGTACTTTGTGTCCAACGTTGCGTATGAAGTAGAAACATGGAAATTAGTTGTAAAAAAGACCAGCAGGGCTATTATGACCATTCGACGCAAAGTTGGTTGCTACCGCTGTTTAGCTTCACTCTCGAGGAAAAGATAGCGTTCGGGTTACTATGACCCCCACACTTTGTATTGTCCGCTAGTTTTAGCTTCGACTTGGCTCCTAGCATCAACGCAACGAATAAAATCAGTTTACGTCAACAGTTGGCAGCCCTTTTCAAAAGAATATTACCTTTTAAGACGTTATGGTTTAAATTAGGAGGGATAGCCAGCACACTTACCTAGGTGATACTGGAGTAGAAATTGTTTAGGTATAACACTAAAAAACACATAAACACATTTTTAAGGACAAGCTTTCACTGTCACAGACAGCTTCATCAGGTCAGGAGAGTAGACTGATGTTTTTGGTTGAACTGTAAGGTTGACTGTCCACAGCTGACATCAGTCTACTCTCCTGACCTGATGAAGCTGTCTGTGACAGTGAAAGCTTGTCCTTAAAAATGTGTTTATGTGATTTTTAGTGTTATATCTAAACAATTTCTACTCCAGTATCACCTAGGTGAGTGTGCTGGCTATCCCTCCTAATTTAAACCAAGTTAGATTATGTGTAACACACACATAAAAACGTTTAGAGATTATTATATTGGGCTGATGAGATGGCAAGTTTAAATAAGGTTAACACAAAACACCTAATAAATTACAAAACCTAGCAAACCAAAGGACTTGTAAAATATTTGCACACGTTAGCATCACACTACTAGGAAAATATTTGTGCTCGCAAGGACTTTGCTTTCGCAAAGTGGTCAGTGGTCGGCCATGATAGCTTTTGACACAAAATTTAGCGTCTCTCTGCTAGCGGTCGCAAATTAATTTTGCGTCATGGTCTCGGTAGCCGTGCAGGAAGGTGGGGGCCATGTAGATCTCACCTGTGTAGAGATCCTGTGTCAGCCATACTGTGTACGGAGCCTGTCTCGGCCAAATCAAGTAGTTTATTCTCGGCCCCGAGGTTGCTTTCCGTGTCCTGTTGTAACAAGAAGTTGTTGAGTTGATCCTGTTGCTTCCTGGCCAACTCCTGAATGGCTGCTAGTCCCACCTGCTGAGTCGATGTCGTCGTGTTGTTGTTCAACACGTGGTTGCTCCTGCCGGCCACATACCTGCCGGACACACGCAGACTCGTCAATATACCGGAAACACTCTCGCGGCTAGAACCCCGAGTGTGTGGAAACCCCTGCTCACCTCCCAAGCACTACTTGGTTAACATTCCTCAACTCCTCCATCGAAATAATCTCCTTGTTTTGGTGAGTCTTGTCGTTCTTCGGAGGAATATTCTTCAGCAGGTTCTGATCATCCAATAGTTTCTGTATCTCGCGTTCAAACTTGGGGAGTTTGTTGAGAGCCTGCTTCGTCGGGCCGGGGACAAGGGGTCCCTCGATAGATCCGTGGTGTCTGATGGAAATAAAGATTATTACAAAACATAAAGAATGGTTTATATAAGGCAGCGGATGAATACAGGAAGGAAAGGAGAGATAAAACATCTATAGTTATTATACTCATATACTTGAGAATATTCGAGTTTCAAGGATTCAATAACATTTTGGATTTGAAGATTTTTTTTTTTCCAATTCTATTACTAAATATTAACCAATAAGGAAAACCTCTTTTAACTTTATGAGGTAATTGTATTATATTTGGAAGAAGGTACAGGAAAGGTGGATAGAAACATATAAAAGGTGGACAAACACAATATGGTACATATAAAAGGGAGACAAACACAATATGGACATATAAAAGGGATACAATAACAATATGGTACATATAAAAGGGAGACAAACACAATATGGACATATAAAAGGGAGACAAACACAATATGGACATATAAAAGGGAGACAAACACATTTTCACCTTTCTTATACCTTCTTCCAAATATAATATAAATATTAACCAATGCTAGTTTTGTAGCTTAACATATTAAAACAATTTTTAAATACCTTATGTTCAAGAACACTCAATAAGTATTCTCAATGTTGAATTTTTAATTGAACTGAAATTATAATTTAAGAAAGGAATTCTCTTCTTATTTAAAAGAAATCAAAGCACCGAGGTTTGGAAAATGTATGTATTTTCTAAAAGAGGGAATCAAAAAACACAAAAGTGATATAAAGGGAGATTGGTAAAGAACGATGACACTTGGATAGGAACATCATGAAAACTGACCTGTGATGATGATGATGATGCCTCCTCTCAGGCTGACTAGAGCAGTTCCTGTCAACATGGCCCCTCGTCTCCCCGTTATCCTCCGGAGAAACCGTCATCTTGAGCCTCCTCTCGAGATGATGAACCGGGGACCTGGCCGCGCGCTGATGTTGTCTGACACAAACAACAACACAAACACAAATACTAAGACACAATCCTGAAACAATATCAGTACGCCGGTACAAAAACGATTGTTTCACTTTCAAATGGAAATACAAACCTTCTCTTACTAACCAGAATCAAATACAAATCAAGTATTTAATTGTTACAATATTTAAAATATAATTTAATATAATGAAATGTTAACCAATACAGACTGAAAATCAGGCTAATTTATAGGGATGTGCGAAACTTCGAAAATATCGACTTTTCTTCAAATAGTTTTGCTTTGACTTTGATTCGAAATTTAAAACACATGTTTATGTTTATTTATTTTTACTTTCTGATGTTATTTACATCACAACTTAATGCTTGCTTTTTTTTTTGTGATAACTTAATTTTTCATTTTAAGACAAAATACAGAAATTATTACGTTTGAGATTTTAACATTTTGTAAATTTTATTTCATACTTTGATTAACAAAGTTATGTAAAGTAGGCCTAAAGTATTTTTAGCAAATGTTAATTTTTTTTTAAATATTTGAACTATGATTCAATTTGCGGGATAGCTCATATTATTTGATTCAACTTTGCTTAAAATTTTAAAAGTGAACATGGCACCCCAATACTAAATTATATTTATTTCTGATTGCCTGAATTTAAAAAAATTAGGTCAATACATTGTGTCCAAATAACGACTAGATTTTAAATACTAAAAGATTCACAAGTTTGTACGATTAATTCAAATAATGTGTATATGGCCCAAAGCTCTTATTCAACACAACGACCTGTTCATGTTTAACCCGGTTAGTTCCGTGCCCATGACGGATTCGTTAACGAAGATTGCCAGGTTTGTTTCAGGTTTTTTGTGCTAAAACATTCCTCGGCTATTTCACCATTTTTGTAAGATTGTGCGAGAAAAATCACAAAACTGATCATTATCATGAGATTTTTCAGATTGTTCTATCATTTTTATCCAACATTACTGTTCTATAAAAGAGAAGTCAGCTCATGACAATAAAAAAAGGTTAACAAACTAATCTTTCAAAATGGCAACATCACTAATAGACTATATCTGATGTACCTGTCCTTGCTGATGTACTCGAAGCTGCCACAACTGTCTCCCTTGTAAGATTCATGGCCGCCCGCTGCTGGGGGACTACAGCAAGCAGACTCTATAGTACTCGCGGTGGCTGCAAGATTGAGCAGCGCTGCAGGAGGAAGTGTATCGTGGTTGGACCGGCGCGACTCTGCCTTGTGTCGCGCGGGAGACAAACTCCAGTCCCTCCGCCTCCCGGAGTGGTTGCGCCGGCTGGATGGCGAGAAGGAGCGGGAAGAAGACAGGCTGGTTACGGTGGCAGTTGCGATGGCGTTACCGATGTTGTTGTTGTGATTGGTGTCCCGAGACGGAGCTCGTGGGGAGTTCTCTGGAGATGAGACTGGATCCACCTGCACCTCAGATGAAAATAACCACTGGCGTGCGGACCCTGGGGCTTCTATCGATTCTCGCGGGGGAGGAGACGGTGAGGGTGAGGCATCCGTGGTACGACTATAGCTCTCGTCGGACGAGCTTACACTTGGCGAGTGGTTGAGCGAGCTGATCTCATCAGCTGACGAGTGGACCCTGTGGGGGGCTGCAGCCGAGCATGTGTAGCGCAGTCCAGGAAGACTCTCATCCGAAAAGTGACGTTGAAGTGCAGGTGGTGTCCCTCGGTGGGGCGGAGGTGCTGGTACACTGCGCTGGGAACGGTAGTGTCTGCCTCGCGAGGCCCCTGTGGGGGCTGGGAGCTTTGGGAGAGGTTTGAGGTAGGGCTTGGTGTCGATGTTAACTGGACAGTTCTGGTTGTTGCGATGCTGCGAATTGTTGGCGCTGCTTTGCAAATTATTGTTGTGATTAATGTTTATGGCATGCTTGAGGGCCGGCAAGCGGAAGTCGGTAGTCACCTCACAGAAGGCAGACCGAGGAGGCCAAGGGGGCGTGTATTTCCCTGCATCGTTCAGTTTCTTGCCGCAGTAGTGGGGTGGAAGGGGTGGCGGGGGAAGGTCCGGAGGAGTCCCCTGTCTTGGTATTTTTTTCCCGCTAGATACCAACCGAGGCAAGTTAGTCCCTGGAGGTAGCAGTGGCTCACACTCGCTGTGCACACTGGTCTCCCGAAGTGGGGGAAGCCTGGGTGCGCTGCGCACACAAGCGGCAGTGGGACCTCCCCCTTGGGGTGTTCTGCTGGGGCCTGGACCAGACTGCTGTTGAAGCTGGTGCAGGAAGGCAAGAGGAGTCACCACACCCCCGTACATGTTTCCTGGGGGAACACAGCTCAATATCACACATGTCCACATGGCCAGTAGGGAGGTGCTGTATGGGGCGTACTTTGTACCCATTGTTACACATGCAGCAGACACATGGACATTGAATGTAGGAGAGACGAGGAGAGCATGTTAGCTGTCACCAGGAGTACATGAGATAGTAGAGGAAGCAAGACTGAGATGGTATGGGCATGTAATGACAATGGAAAAGGAAAGAATCCCAAGAAGACAGGGGGAGGGGGCCTCCAGAAGCTCTTTGGAAGTGGGGGGTAGAGAGGGTTGCCTCAACTGGGAGGGTGATCTGGAGGGGTTCTTACTCAGTAAAATTGTAAACCCTGTATAACTCTTAAAGCTATTTGATGAAGGTTTATTTTTCATGGAAAATATTTTATTACAGCTTTGTTTCTTATCTTGTATATTAAAAAATGGAAGGAAGGGCGGATTAAACAAAACAAACTTTTTTTTTAGAGTTTGGATGCCTTTATTAGGTGTTTAGGGAATCAAATAAGACACCTATAAATTTTTTAAGTGGTCTTCCCTGGCAAATTTTTGAAGCTATTTGTAGTTTACTTGACCTAAATTCTTGTTTGCAAATTATATATGTCTCTAAAAGCTAACTGAAGTAAGACTATACCAGAAAATGTTCGGGAATTGGATGCCCTTTAAAGATATCAGAAGTGGGTTTCTTCCAGCAATTTTTTTAAAATTAGATGCCTTTCTAATCTATTTAAAGTCTTTCTAGCTTGGAATATTCTTGGAAACTATTTAACTTTATAAAATATTTTGAATGGTTCTCACTTGGAATATCTTCACAAGTGGGTTTTGAATATACATAGGAAATATTGCACAAGAGTTGGGGGCGGGGAGAAAGGGGGAGGCTTAAGATAGTCGCAAGCTACAAACAAAGGAGCTTGAGTACTCCCAGCCCTGGAAGAAGAATCGTGGAAATGAAGGATGTAGGATGAAGACAGCAAGGAAGAAATAAATAGCAAGTGTGCGAGTAAGGCAGGAAGAATGGTGGGAGGACAGAAGAAGATGGAGACTGTTTACAAAACTGATCCAGCCACTGGAAACCGTGTATAATGATCATCTACTCACCGCAGTGAGGCCCGGACCTCATGTTGTGCAGATCCTCGACACGTATCGTGCCGGGTTGTTTGCGGTCTGTCAAGAAGTACGTGGTCATATCGCCCTTCCCTTTCACCTTCACCTTCCCTCGGCACTGGAACTCAAACGGGTGGTCGTGCAGCACTTGGTACACCTCCTCTGTCACCTGGAACACCAACAATGCAGGGTCGCCACTATTTTCTTGATACAACATTCCCTTTGTTTTCCAGAAGGAATGAAATTTTATTTTCATTAAATTTATTGTAAGGTGTGTTTTTCACAATATGGTTGTTTGTGACAGATGATACCAGACCTCGGTTTGGTTACACATTCCTCGATCAGAATAAAAAGTCTGGTATCAACCAATGAGGTGAGAATTGTGTGCCAATTTCAAAACCGCGTGACTCCTTATGTTAGATTTAAACTTCGTAGTCAATGGATTTTGAGTTACATGTAAATTATAATGAACAGCAACTACTAGCTTGAATTATTATTATTAGCACCGCGTCTTACTACCCGTTCGGGTTATACGTCACTTACGCTAATGTGTAATGGTAGGGTGATTGTGAGATGAAATGGAGGATCTACAGTTTAACGTGGGATCCGAACCACGGTTGGAGGCCTGGCATTCCACACATTCACAAGATGTCTTGTCAGATGGTGAAGGAAGGGTTTGGCAATAAGATAAATCTGTGCTGGGACCGGGGATTGAACCCCGGACCCCCAGCACCGAAGTCTGACACCTTACCCCTAGACCGCCAGGTCACCAACTACTAGCTAGATATGCATGACAATAAGTAGCTACTTTAGTTAAGGACAAAAGAAAGAGTACTATTTGATCCATGCCTATTTACTCTTACATCTGTTCTTCGGGTTTTTTGTAGACTATTTTTGGGAAGATATATATTGTGTAAATAGTCTAAATAAGCACCCATCTAAGAATATGATTTAATAGTGCATTTTACATCAATTAGCAGTACATATAGGTTATTCTATGCAAAGTCCTGGTATTTTGATTGTGCGGTTCAATGTCCCAAACTCACAACTATTTCAGTATTCCTTTAGTTTATTGTACGATTTCTTTCTTTTTTAGCTTTCACTGTGTTTTTCCGGCTCTTCAAGTTTTCCATCCAGGTGGGTGATAGCCCTGCGCTCTCTTTGGGGAGGAATCATCGTCATCTGTTTCCAGTTTGTGGATAGGTCAGTTTAGTAAAATGCCTCCATCTTCCTCTATCCTTCCATCAGTCTTCCGGCTTTAATTTCTTCCATTCTTCTCCTTTCATTTGAACTCTCTCTGTTATTTGTTCCTATCATCTCTTCCGGTCTTTTTCCAACATTTTCTTCGGTATCCTTTCTTTTTCCTTCCTCACTACATGACCCTACTATCTCAGTCTTGCTTCCTCTACTATCTCTTGTACTCCTCGTGACAGATAACATGCTCTCCTGGTCTCTCTTACATTAAATGTCCATGTTTCTGCTGCATGTGTGACAGTGGGTACAAAGTACACCCTGTACAACACTTCAAGGGTACTTCTCTCCTCCATAGCGGGTAACTTACTCACCTATAGAACAACTCTCCCTGACACCCTCTTCTCATTGGATCCTCTACACTTACACCCTTTATCTTAATCATACTTTCCAGGTATTTTACTCTGTACCTTTCTCAGCTCTCCTCCATCCAACTTTATTGCTTTACTAGGCCTTACCTTCTTCCTTCATTACCATCTCTTCACACTTTGCCATGCTATATTTCATTCCACACTATTTCACTTCCTAATTCCATCATGCACTTTCTTTAGGGGTGAGCAATGCTTCCTAAACTTCAACTTCACTTTGAAAGTAAAATTCCAGGTTCAACCATTACAAAGCCTCACCAATACAAACATTTTGAGCTAAAATACACATCGACGTTAAATATTTTGTAGTTCTTGTTACTGGTATGCACATCATACATTAATAATCCTATGGGAAAATCTGAAATAATTGTATTTCATGTTGTGATATTTACTTAATTTATAAGATTAGAATGAAATATAGCAAACAATTGTGTACCAAACCTTTTCTCACTGGTAAGCACAATATATGATAATTTTTCATACATAAAACAATTAACAAAAAATATATTCACACTTTTGATTCAACTGCGAGAATATTTCGCGTATTCAATTCAGGTTTGTTCCGAATTGAAAAAAATGGGTTTCACACACCTCTTGCCCTACGATTAGTGTCCGCGAGCCGGGTCCGGACTGTCCACGACTCACAATGTTCCCGACCGTACCTGTGTGTGGTTAGGTAGTCCTGTGGAGTCCATGCGACTAGCGACATTCACCGTGTTGCCCCAAATGTCGTACTGGGGCTTACGAGCTCCGATCACACCTGCCACCACTGGCCCGATGTTGATACCTGCGTAAGTTAGACATACTCGCAACATTTATTATAACATTCAGGGCAATCATGTGACATTTTGGATCAGGAAATAATCTACGACCAAGGCTGAGATCAGAATCAGGAAATAGTTTATAAATAAAATAATGTAAAATAAACAATATATATATATTTAGCACCGCGTCTTACTACCCGTTCAGGTTATACGCTTTAAGTACTAATTACTCTAATGGACTAGGAATTTGGAAGGTTGAAATAGAGGAAGTGAACCCGCATTTGCGTGGAGGGAGAGTGGAAAACCATTTAGGAAAAACCACCCCCAGTTCACCCGACCGAGATTCGAACCTCGATCTTGCCGTCCTCAGCGGTTGAGCTCAACACAACAAGCGCGTTAGCCAACTACGCCACCGAGGCGGGTCTAAAATAAACAAGAATCTTTTTCCAAACTACCCCAAAATCCAGAGATTAAAGTCTATCTGAGAAGAGAAAGTTTGTAACGGGAAGATATCGAGCCGTGATCCGGGCGAACTCACCCACTCTGAGCATGAAGTTGTTGTAAGAATTCTCGTTGATGTTGAGCAACTTGTCCCTCATGGCAAACACAAACTCTACCAGCGTGCTGAGGTACAGCCCGGCTGTACTGTCATCGTCGTTGTCCGAGATGCGCTGCTCCGGGATCAACCCCACAGCCGCCATGTATGTGGACCCCACCGTCTTGATCTTGTCGATGGCTTTGAAGCGCTCCTCGCCCAGCAGCTGCGGAAACAACGCCGTGTTAGATACGTCCGAGGAGCCTGCGGCGTCTAAGAGACATTGCCTCCAAGGGACTGACCTCGTCAAAGTCCGCGATAATCTCGTTGAGGAGTCTCAAGCACTCCACCCCTTGGTTGTTCCCGTCCAGCTCCGTGTAGAACTCGTGGTAGTTGGTGATGGAGGCGAACACCACCCCCACCCTGGAGTAGCTCTGATGGTACAGCTCCTGAGACAAGGTGTTCTGCCGACAGACAAGGCATGGTGAGACCCAGTGTCGCATTGCGCCAACAGTTGTGCCGAGTGCAAAGTGAATGTGAAATATACCGTTCAGGGTTGCCACTATTTTAATAACATGTTTTTAAGAAGGAATTCCTTATTTTTTCAAACAATTTATAGATTAGCATAGATGGTATAAATTAGGAGGGATAGCCAGCACACTTACCTAGGTGATACTGGAGTAGAAATTGTTTAGATATAACACTAAAAATACACAAACACATTTTTAAGGACAAGCTTTCACTGTCACAGACAGCTTCATCAGGTCAGGAGAGTAGACTGATTTTTTGGTTGAACTGTAAGGTTGACTGTCAACTGCTGAGCTTAAAAATGTGTTTATGTGTATTTTAGTGCTATATCTAAACAATTTCTACTCCAGCATCACCCAGGTAAGTGTGCTGGCTATCCCTCCTAATTTAAACCATGATTTAGCCTATTGCTCTATACCACATAACCTAGATTAGCATAGAGAAATTTAATTTAATTTTTACTTTCTTATATGAAGACAAAGTATTGTAATCGTGAAATTTTCAACCTCGAGATAATGAAGAATCTTTGCATTTTATGTGTCCTCGAACACAACAAAGTGGATTTTACATTTGTTTTTTGGGGCAAAATTTGTTTAAGGGCAGTTTACCAATGACTGAATATTTTTTTACAGATTTTAAATGTTTTAAAAATAGATCTTAGCAATTTGATTGAAAATGGGTACCTAGGGATGAATAAGGATATATTTTTATGTTTACCACAATGCAGTTGGGAAGTTTGCTCACCATGTTGTTCCTGAACTGGTTGTCCAAGAAGTGAGTAGCTACATGAGCCGGCAGCAGATTGAACAAAATACGTTTATTGCTGGTCTGCAACGCTTCCATCTCCCGGCGCTCTTCGTTAGCCTGTCATTAACACAAACACATCATTACATTATAATTAGCATGTCATTAGCACACATAGATACATTGCACAGTTCAATTTTCATTGGAGGGGTATTTGAGAAAATACAAACTTTTTTTAAGGCCAAAATGTATAAAATTCCACTGAAGAGTCTCTAATATCAGTGTGCAGTCGAGCATTGTGTGTGATCCGAGCTTGGAAGAGCTAAATGGTGCAGACATTGTGAGTAGAGTGCGTGAACAAGATGAGGAGAGTAAGGAGGAAGAAGTGGAGGAAGCTCTTGTCAGTCCTGTGGAAGCAGAACCCCCATATTGTGTGATTGAGTTCCCAGTTAATTATGTCTCTGGCGCAATGGATCTTGTTTCCTATTCATTATTTACTTTTGTTGACACATTTCCTCCCCCCTCCCTCCAGGATAAATATACTCGGAGCACACATATAATCAGCGAATGAAAACAGTGGTTGACACAAAGATAGTCTTACAACAAAAACAGAGCATTCAATTGAAAGATTCTATATTTCGCCACTAGATCACACCACTATCCAGTAACTGGACCAAAGTTAGTAAAAGGACCCAACAATTAGTAAAGAAAAATATAATTTGTCAACAAAATAACCTGCCTCGGTGGCATAGTTGGCTAACACGCTTGTCGTGTTGAAGCTCGGCTGCTGAGGACGGGAAGATCGAGGTTCGAGAATCTCGGTCGGGTGAACTGGGGGGGT